>PVJI01012504.1:0-51404 GCA_004026765.1 Micronycteris hirsuta | reverse complement strand
TCAATGAAGTAGAGTTGAACGTATTTGGTGTTCGGGTGTTATGTTGTTTCTTTTTCATATTCTAGTGATTATACAATTTATATGTGAAAATACATTATTTTTTTTTAATGATTCAGAGTTTATAAGCTGTATATTATCTCCCTGGAAATTGGTTGTTCAATTTTATTCATTTAAGAATGTAATTATAAACCAATCATCAGAGTTTATATCAGAGTATGTAGGTACATGATGCTTTATTTTATACTGTATTTGAGTGTAGGTTGGTTTTTATGTTGTTTCTTTACTAGTAGAAAAAGAGTATTTGTTTTTAGGTATATAGCTTTTTTAATTGGCCAGCTTGCCAGATGATTTCAGAACTCAAGAGTTCATCCAAATACCCTCCTCGAACCTGTTAAAGCCTCATGTCCACCATCGAATAGCGACTCTTCAGTGAGGTCAGGGGTGGGAGGAAGTGAAAACATAGGAGCACCATCTTTTGGTGACAGTCATTTTTCTCTTTCTATCGTGCGTCTCTGGAAAAGGAGAAGACAGGTCTCCGGATCTGAGGCTGGCAAATGTAGATCCTGTTTCTGTGTTCTCAGGCTCTCTTCTCTGACGTGACTTCGTGTGTGCTCTCAGCTCCCCTTCCCCACTCCACTTTTGAGCTCGCAGATCCAGCTCGCATGCTGCAGGAGGAGGCAGTTTGGGAATGGGGCAGTGGTGAGGGGGCCGTGCGGAGTGCGGTGTGCGGTGCGCAGTGCCGCCGCAGAACTCCGCCTCTCTGCAAGGCCGCCTTCTCAAGAAATGTTTGAATGGGCTCTGTGTTCAGTTTCTGGTGCATGTCGAATACTTGACTTCTTTCAGTTTTGAGTGTATTGCATATTAGTTAATCAGGATATTTTATTTTAATGCCTCCAATAAGAATAGGTATTAAAAATGGACTTGGCTTTCTCTGAGCAACATATAGGACACAGAGATACCAAAATGACGCACCGAAATTGCTGATTTAAATTCAGGACCTGAGGATCTGACTAGTGTGCTGATTTGCATCTATTACAATGACTACTGAGTCTGTATTGTTATAATTAAAACCCATCGATTAAACAGATTTTTAACCCTAATGGAGTAGTTTGAGGTTTGACAGTCACAAAAGTAAGATGCGGTTCCTGGCTTAGTCAGCATCAGGATGTGTCCCGTGCTCAGCAGTGGCTGGCGTGGCCTCGGCCCAGAGTGCTCGGAGGTTCAAACTTCTCCCGCGGCAGTCTCTAGTCTGTGCAGATCCTGCCAGGGTTTTTGTTTGTTTTCACTACTCGCCCTTATTATAATACAGAATATTACTGTCCCTTTTCCTTTGTTCAGTCATCTGAGCGCCTGCTGTGCGCTCTGGGGATTCAGCAGTGACTAAGGAGAGCGCCATTGCCCTGAGGGCTTCTGTTTCTCACGTGTGAGCAGATGCCAGCTTTATTTGCAGACCGTTAAAATACTGCATGGGTTACTGTTGTAGAAGAGAACCAAGCACGGCGATGGGCTAGAGCGCAGCGGCTGGGTTGGATGTCCCGGGTGTCTTCTGTAGGGTGGTCGAGGAACGTGACCTTGAGAAGGTATGCTACGTGGACTGAGGTCTGAATGGTTGAGCAGGAGCCAGTTATGTGGCAGTCCCAGGCACGAGTGCACCAGGTGGAGGGAAAGGTGCTGGTAGTGCTCGGAGGGGCAGGGCACTGTCGTCTGATGCGCGAGGGGAGGGGCCGTCCAATGAGGCTGATCAGGGGGGGGGGCTGTAGCAGGTACAGCTTCCACTCATGTGCCTTTTTTTGATGTTCATGGAATAATGTTTGTAGTTTTCTGCAAGTGATTACATTTTTAACAACTACTTTTTTAAAAAGGATCCCAGTTTTTGTTTTGTCTTTGCATTTTAGATTTTACGTATGGTATAACAACTCAGTGATTCTTCTACTAAAGAAACTTCTGGTTTTGAAATTGCTTTTTGGTAAAGGTCATATCGGGACCTGGAATGTTGAATTCCCTCCTTCTTGTAATCTCCCACTCTCCATGGCTCTCCTTCCCTCACCCCCCACCAAAGGATGGAAAGTTGGTGATTTGTCTGTCATCAAGGTAAAGAAGAACTGGCTGAGCTGCTGTCCATCAGGTTGGTGCTGACAAAGTAACAAACGTGTTTGAGCTTCTGCACCTTGCTCCGCTCCGCCGGGTCCATGGCCTGGTGGCGACAGCCATGTTTTACCTTCACTGGCGCTCTCCCGGGACTCTCTGCCTCTCCTCTCTCCCTCTTTCTCTCTGCTGCCTGGAATTGTCTCTCCGTCTTTGTGACCCTCTTCCTCTTTTGCCGACAGTGTAGCTGACAGGCATCTGTCTTTCCTGTTCCGGCTGCTTGTGTTGCCCCCACCCCTTCAGCCCTCCCTTCCAGCGACGAGCCCTTCTCTTCCTTGTCCCTCTGTCTGTCTGTCTGCTTCTGGCTCTCTGGCCAGTTTTTTGTCTGCGATCATTTTTTTACTCCCCTGGTTCTTCCCCTTCTCTCCTTCCCCCCCCCACTTTTGTAGCTTTTGTCCTGTTTCTTCTTTCTTTCCTTCTTTCTTCCTCTCCTTCTAGAATGATGCGAGACTTACATCAGGAGGAGAGACAGAGATGGTCCTACCCTCTAATTGCATTTTCTCTCAGGTCTTATTCCCCCAGTGGGAACATGCAGGACTTCTGAAGACATTTACGAACTGGAAGAAGAAGTGCTATGATTTAAACACTATATTACAATTACCTTTCATTGAATCTGAATTAATTGAGAATACTGTTCTGACTCATTTGCTATTCAGATGCTGGGTTCTATGGGATCTTGGAGCAAAATATTGGCCCTAATCACAGTGGTCTTACGTGAGGCGTCCATTTGCGTCTGTGCTCATATGTGTAGGTGCAGTTGACACTTAAGTTTTTGTCCTGTAACTGGTCTTTTCTAACAGCACTGCACTAGGTCATTTATGATACTACTCTCCCCGTAGATTCTGACAAATCAGTCATGTTGATGTTTTGCTGTGTACTTATCACTCCAATGAGAACATTTTTTTAGTCACTTACAACCTATTTTTCATGGTGGGAACTTTAAGCTGCATTACTCTAAAGGAGTTTCTGAAGGCCCTATTTATATTATTATGTTATATTCGGTCATTACTGTATATAATTAAAAATGTTATTTACTCTTTTTAACAGTAAAACATGCATATTGTAGAAAAATTGACTTAGAAATGGTAAAGTATAGAGAAAATTAAAATCACCTTGGATTTCAGAGTTGGTGAAGTTACTTCTTTTTTATGTGAATAATTAAACACACCAACTTCCAAAATGTTTATATATAACACAAATCATACTTTATAGTTTGATGTTCTGTTTATTTTACTTTATTTACATTGTATTGTGAATATTTTTATCTTTAAAATTATTCAAAAACATAATCGTAAGTGCTATAGAATTTCCCATTGTATGGCTATACCATTGTAGCATCTGTTGTTATTAGCAGATTGTTACGTTTTTCACAATTATCTGTGTACCGAAGTGAGCATATTTTTCACAATTATATACAGTGTTAGAATGAACATCTTTATACTTGAGTCAGATCTTTAATACCGTCTTTGTTGTGGGATTGATTCCTTAAAGTGGGATTACTAGATCAGATGGCTTCGTGTTAATACGAAGATTTTCCTCACAAGGACAAGTGATAACGAAGAATACTTGTAGTTAGCCCCGTGTAATCTTAGGGATATGGCCCTTCATAGCCTGTGCTTGTTTTCTGGTTCTGCTGTCCAATTCAGTAGATGCCTTTCACACTCTGACACGTTGATGTAACACATTCTACCTAATAGATAAAGACCATACGTCTAGGAATTAAAAAATAACGAAGCACATAATACTTAAATGATGTAGCGTCGATGTAGAAAGTACTTGAAAGCTTAGTTCATTTAGGGCATCAACATTATGAACTTAGCTACCATTGTACTATCAATTAGTGAATATATAGGTTGATGAGATTTCAACAATAAATATTTAAGATATTAGGCCAATGATAGCAATTAGTACTACTACTGTTAGTACTATTACTGTTACTTTATAATGCATTGTAACAAGAGTTTTTAAATAGAGGATTTATCTGAGGAAGTTATGAAACAGTCTCCCAATTTTATGTCAGTCTCTGTTCTTCCTTCTTGTTACAAAGTTTCTCCAGAGCCAAGCCAGGTGATCATGTACTAGCATATCTACAATACTTCATCATTTATTTGGTGAACTACATCATTATTGACTTCTGATTTAATGCCATTATAGTCAACAGCACACTCTTTATGATTGCACTTCTGAAATTTCTTGAGACTTTTATTTAATGGCCCACAATGTGGTCTATCTTGATTAATGTTCCATGTACACTTGGAAGGAATGTGCATTTTCTAGTTTTGGGGTTAGTTCTTTATATTTCAGTTAAGCTTTAACTTGGTTAATCGTGTTGTTCGAATTTTTTTATCCTTGTATATTTTCCTTCAGCCTGAAGAATTTCATTTAACGTTTCTTGTAGTGCAGATCTCTTGACAAAATCTCTGAACTTCGTTCTATCTGTAAATGCCTTGCTTTTGCCTCTGCTTTTGAATGACCTTGACGTAGCTCATTCTGCCGTAACAAAATGCCATACACTGAGTGGCTTAAGAGAAATTTATCTTCTCATCATTCTGGAGGCCAGAAGGCCAGGCTCCCGATACCGTCCTGGCTGTTTCTGGTTCTGTCTGTGTCTCTGGCTGGCAGACTGCGGCCCTGTCCTTGTGCCCTCAGGTGGCTGGGGCGGGGCAGACTTGCCCTCTGGTGTCTCTTCTTGCAGAGGCACTAATCCCATCATAAGGAGCCCTCATCATGACCTCTCTGACCCTAACTGCTTCCCAAAGGGCCTGTCTTCAAATACGATTATATTGGGGGTAAAGTCTCCAATGTACGAATCTGGGGGGGGGGGGCACTAAATGTGATGGAAGTTAGTCCACACAGCCTTTTTATTGGATGTGGAACTCTAGGTTGAAGGGTTTCTTTTTAGCACTTATAAGATGTCACTCCATTTTCTTTAAAAAATGTGGTAAACAGCCCTGGCTGGCATGGCTCAGTGGATTGAGCGCCCGTCTGCGAACCAAAGGGCTGCCAGTTCAATTCCCAGTCAGGGCACATGCCTGGGTTGCCTGCCAGGTCCCCAGTAGGGGGCGCATGAGAGGTAACCAGACACTGATGTTTCTCTCCCTCTCTTCCTCCCTCCCCCTCTCTGAAAATAAAGAAAATCTTTAAAAAAAAAAGGATAAAAATCATATGATGCAATAAAAGAAATGTTATTTCTTTGCAATAAAATCTTAAAGAAAATTGTGTAAATATATGTAACAAAATGTACAGCTTAGCCCATGTTTAAGTGCACCGTTCAGCGTCATTAAGCACACGCACCGTGCTGTGCAGCCGTCACCACTGTCCGTTTCCAGAGCTTTTTAATGATCCCAGCGGAAACCTCGAACCATCAAGCAGTAAGTCCCCCATTACCTTCCTCTCCCGAAACCTGGCAATCTTTGTTACACCCTCTGCCGCTGCATCTCCTACGATGGGTTCCTTACACAGGCAGAATCGTACTCTGTTTGCCCTTTTGTGACTGTCTTCCTTCGTTCAGTGTCCTGTTGTCAAGATTCATCCGTATCGTGTGTGTCAGAATTTAGCTCCTTGTTCAGGTTATGTGATGTTCTGTTGTGTGCGCGTGCCAGGTTTTTTCATCCACTTATCGATAGGCACGTGTGTTGCGTCTCCCTTTTGTCCGTTGTACACAATGCTGCTGTGAACACGGATGTACAGATACCTGTTCTAGATATTCCCCTTTCCCTCCTCTGATTGTTTTGGCTGGTCAGACAAATCAGTAGGCAGAGGACAAGAGAAAGTCAGATTTAAGGTCATGTGCGTGGGAAGCCCCTGTACATGAGAAATCAGAGACCCCCACATACCTGAGAGGTTCAGACATAGAAAGAGGGATGGAGGTGTGTCAGACGTCCTGAGCTAGGGTGAGGTCAGGTGCTTTGGGGACTTCAAAAGGTCATCGCAGGGTGATACGAAGGGCAGACATTTCGTAAACTGAGGTTTGCCCTGCCTGATGGATATGTCAAAAGTTATCTCCGGTAACCTTATGGATGAGGCCTCTAATTCAGTTCCAGGAAGTTTAATGGAGGAAAGCAGTTTCTCCTGAGCCCAAAGCTAAAGTTGCCTTTAGTTCAAAGTAATCTGCATATCACTGAAGTACGTCTTGGGGTAGCTCATTCTGAACCCCCACAACTACAGTAGGAATCTGAAAATATTTGCCACTCCCACAGTATTACGGAGCGATTGTCCATCTGTGTGATGTTCTGGACTTCCCGCGTCTGGGGAGCAGTTAGTAGATTGAAGGTGCTGCCTTTTCATGCCTGTTTCTTCTGGTAACAGCTCTTCCAAAGTCACGTTACATTATTTGGGTCAATTTTGAGGAAATTTCTTTTATATGACTTTACAAGTCAGAAACCAAACTCATTCTCTTCTTTGTAGTATGGAAGAACACACACTAAATGTATTCAAGCCAGTTAACATATGCCTGTGTCCCCGTGCCTTGAGAGGACATGGGAATCTGGCCTCCACTGTGGGTGGCAGCATAGAGTTCTACCACCCATTTAGAAAGCAGTTTGATGGCATGTCAGCAACCATGGAAATTCTTCCACCTCTGACTCAGTCAGTTTTATCCTCAGCGACCAGCCTTAAAGGAATTAGGTATTGAGATTTCATCGCAGTATACTCTATATTTAAAAAGGAATAATAACAAAATAATTTGATGTTTCAATAATAAGGAATGGGCTAAGAAATTCTGTCACATCAACTTAATAGATTATTAATGAGGCCATTAAAACAAGAAATATGAAGACTTGGGTAACTACATGCCGAAGTTAGTGATGTGATACTCAAAGATAAATCAGTGCAGAGTAACTTTATTATAATCACATAAAATGGATATGTACATGGGTAATTATTGGTAGATAATAGGGATAAGAAAACAGTTGCCAAGGTGTTAAACATGTGGATATATTTTTAAAATTTCTCTTTAATATTGTTACAGTGTTTAACAGTACCTTTTTAAGACAAGTATCCTGAAAGAAAGTCTGTCTCTCTCTTTGGTCAGGTATCTTCTGATACTTTTTCGCCTTTAAAACCAAGTGCATGGCGTTTGTCATATTTTCCTGCATGTCCTGATTTAGTCCTTCCAAACAGCGCCACCATGTCGGTTTTGTTGGACATTTTTTAAAGGACACTGACCCTTTTCAGTGCCACACAGGTAGCAAGTGATGGAGCTTGAGCTCACCCAGGCTTGTCTGAACCCTAATTCCTGCTCTCAGTCAATATTGTGTGTGATAGCACGATCATTTAGTCCCCCCCAGGGCCCCCCACCGTGGGCGCACCGACTGCAGACCTCTTAGATGCGGGAGTAACGCCTTTACGCTGTCCTCCGCAGCCCCGACACAGGTGGCGTGGCGGAGCAGCATCTCTCACCTTGACCTGAAATGAACAAAGGGAGGTTGTACCCGTCCCTGCACACTTACGAGCGTCAGAGGGTTTTCAGTATGTGGTTGTGTACTAACTAAAACAAACACATGTACCAGATTTTGTACTCAGTGTTTCTGACATCTATTGGAAACGGAATATTCACCCTTATTTAAAAATAAAAGGTAGATTTTTCACTTCTCCAGATTTGAAGCAGCTTACTCAAATTGCAAAATTATTTTTTGTACTTTAACTACAAACTCTTATTTTTCAAAAGAGATTTTCTGCACCTGACACCAACTTTTTATTACTTATTTAGTCCTTTTTAAAAAGTTCTGTGGTAATTTTCATGAGAAAAGAGATCATGTCTATACTGTTGAGCACTGTGCCCAGTGTCTAATACATTAGTAGGTGCTGAAAAGTGGGTTGAATTAATGAGACACATTCTTTTTATGGTGCAAGATTAGCATTTTACGTACATTATTTAGTCCTTGTTATACCTTATTTAATTGATTTTATAGATGATGCATTAGGAGAAGTCTTCATTCGCCCAAAGCTGTGAGTTGGGCTTGTAGCTCGGGTTTGACTTGGCCCTTGCATTTAGCTCTTGCCGCACCCTGCCCGGCGCAGAAGGGCCACCTGGGAGCAGTGGAAGTGGTCGGAGATCGAGGCACAGCTCCGGTTCCTCAGTTCCTTACTCCTCGTATGATTAGCAGTATTGTTTGTATGGTCTCCTTCTATCTTGACAACGTTCCATTTAAAACTTCCCTTTTGGCTCCACGGTAGCTTTGCCCAGTGTGCAGAGTAGAGTGGGAGTCACATTCCAGCACTGGCTCCATTACCTGGGGGGCCCCCCTGTCAGTGTGTTGCTTTAATGACCGGAAATTGGCTCTCCTGGCACCCCCGTTTTTACAGCGTTGATTGTCTCTGAGTCACTGTGGCCACTGACTTTTTAGAAGTGTTCAAAGTTCTTGTGTGTTATTTAAATACATATTGTATGCCATCAACTTTTTGTATCTTTCAAACTGTAAAATTTATTTTACAAAATGTCCTTCGTTATTTATGAAACCCATTTAATGGGTTTCTTGTGTTAGCTATCTGTAGGGTCCTTAAGGTTTTTATTACAGATCTAAGATTGTTTTCCTTTCAACATCTTTCATGGCTGAAGTGGAATATAAATGCAGTCATCACATTTAAATGAGTTCAGCTCTACAATAAAGTTAATCACAATTGATAACTGACGGCCTGCGATAGAATGAGTTTCTGTAAGCACTGTTTGTGGTGTTCCAATGTATGCTTTATTAAAACCTCTCACTTTTTTTTAATCCCTTTTTATTGAATTTATTGGGGTGGTACTGGTTAACAAAATTGTACAGCTTTCAGGCGCACAATTCAACTGATCTATAATAACAAGCAATTTAGTGAACTTATTACCAAAAATGCCTGGTAAAAGTTTTGGCTCTTTTCGAGTATATTGAGAGACCTATCAAAACTTCACCCAAAGTGGTGAAAACCTTTTTCATTTATTTCTCTTTATGACCAGTGTGAACTATTAAGGTTAAGTGGGTGGGGCATCCGGAAGTAATTACTAAGGCCAGTGGTATTTTTGTGGTTTGATAAAGGCAGAAGCTAATTATTCAGTTTTTATTTAAGTGAAATAGTGCCAGAAAGAAGGTTCCTGCAGAGCAGCTGCACTCCTTCAGTGTTACCCTGATTCACCAAAGACACGACTGTCACAAACAAACTTTTAAACTTGATATATAGCCACAACAGCAAGGAGGCTTTTGTTCGGCGTGCTTGCAGAAGAACTCCTTTATACAAATCAATGGGCAGATGACGGACAATGATGAAAATTTGATTCTTTGAAGTCATAATAGTCATTGAAATGTGTGAAATTCTGGTATTGAAAAGAGAGCGACCAGCAAGACTCTAAATCCTGGGTGGTTGCAAGAAGCTCGCTGGGAGGTTTGTCTGCGTTTTGACACCAACTTCCCATTGCTTGTTCCCTGCTTCCTTTGTTTAAAAAGAAAAGTTGAATTCACACAAGATAAATGGCAACAGTTGATAACCGAATCATACAGTTCTTATGTGGAAAACTCATATTTTGTAATGAAAATTGGTATTTGAAAGAATAAAGTTCATTCACATATACTGGCATATACTTTCTTAAAGGTTTTTGAAATTTCTCTCCCCCCGAGGCACACTTGGGACGGGAAGATGAGCCTTCACTTCAGCACGCCCCGAGCAGCAGCTGTGGGAGAGCTGCCCGGGGAGGCGGCCCGGCCTGCGGGGCTGTGATGTGCCTCTTCTCAGGAGCAAGTTCTGTGTGAATGCCCTGGAATCTTGAATCACATGATTCATTACCATTTTAAAAATGGCATATTTACATGAGATTGTGTTCCTATTCTAGTAAGACAGTGACATTATTATACACTAGGAATATAGATTTCATATTTGACCCAACCACTTAAAAATTCAAAGTTTTAAAATTCAGTACATCTGTATATATGTAAAATAACTTGCTTTATTAGAATTTACAGATAATTATTAACTGGTGAGTCCTGAGGTGCTACATAATTTCTTATACCTTATTGGATTTAACTTATTGTAATCCTAGGAAATTTATGAATATTTATAAATTTTCTGTTTTACCAGTAAAATGATATCTGTAGAAATGCAATATTGACATCTTCAGAGCATTTCTATCTTTTATAAGTAGGTTTTCTAAACATGATAGATGATCCTAGAATGACACAGAAGTGGAAATCTAGAGAGATTATTATTCAATGTAGTTCAAACCATTTGCAGATTTATTTATTTTGCAGAAGCTGAGTCACAGGTAGGTCAGTGAGAACTTTGTAGTTATTTTCAAGTATCACTTTGTTTCAGTGGAGTCTCGAGCCCACCGAAATGTCACCTGGAGGACAGGTTCTTCTGTCCCTGGCCGAGGCTGTGGGGATGAAGCGATAGCAATAGAGTGTGCAGTGTGTGCTAGAAGTGTGAGAGCCAGTTCATCTAGACTGAGAGTGCCTGTGGGGACCAGGCCTTTCAGAGCTCTGCCTCCGTGTTAGACACGGGAGACGTGCCAGCCTTTTCACCGTCCGCAGCCGCGCAGTGGGGCTGCGTGCTGACCTGCAGGGATTCAGGTTAGAAGAGCGTGGGCTTCAAAATGCATTTGTTCAAACACCAGCTTTAACTTGACAGGGAGGTGTCAATAAATAAATGCCATAATTTTTGGAAGCTGGTATTTAAAAGTTCAAAATAACAAGAGCAACATTTGGTAGCTTTTTTTAAAGAGGTTTTCCATCCTAAAAAATCATTCTATCCCATTGCACTTTGATAGTACAAATCAGGAAATATGATTTCCCTTTTTTAAAAATTTCTTGTTTTTAAATTACTTTGGCATATATATCATATTTCCTGAAGTTTACAAAGAAAAAATCTGTGTCCTATGCCCTCGTGTTCCTGAGGTGACTAGTGTGCAGAGCATGCTCCCTCCCTGTAAGTCATAATCGAAAGAGCGTCCAGTCATCAAAAGTCCTGCTCGCCCGGGGCGGGGGTGCTGGGGGACTTGGCACACATGTTGTTTCCATGTACCCCGCTGACACTGTAGCTGAGGAAACTGCACATACATTATTCTAAAAGTACATAATGTTGAGTAATGTGTTAATGTGACCGATGACAAATGTCATAGTGAAGTCAAAAGGAGGAGGAAGCATAGAGGACTCCCCAGGAGCTGAGTGCCTTTCAAACTCTTGAGTAGAGGAATAGGCTTTAGAAAGTCATTAAATGTAATAATACTGGAAGTTACTCTTCTTTGAAGTTGAACTTGACAATTAAAAATTACCAATTAAAACTTACAGTCATATTTTATTTTATTTTTTTTTAAGATTTTATTTTTATTTATTTTTAGAGAGAGGGGAAGGGAGGGAGAAAGAGAGGGAGAGAAACAGCAATGTATGGTTGCCTCTCACATGGCCCTCACGGGGACCTGGCCTGCAACCCAGGCATGTGCCCTGACTGGGGATCGAACCAGGACCCTTTGGTTCCCAGCCCGCGCTCAATCCACTGAGCTACACCAGCCAGGGCATATATTTAAAAAAGTATGTACCAATTACACTCATTCTTTTTATTATTTTATCCTATATAAAAAGAAACTTTTTAAGACATGTAGGCAAATACTACAAGTCCGTATCTGTGTAAATAGGTGTATGGATCGTCGTGATAGCTTCTGCAGACAGACAGACAGACAGGTCTGGCAGAGCCGCCACACCTGGTTGTCGGTGCAGAGGGTTGGTTGTCAGCTGAAATAGCTTTAAAGGGTTGTGTTTTTAATCTCTGGGTAGAAAGACTAGTTGAGCCAGAGACACACTTGCCTGTGTTCTGCATGTGTATTTGAGTGCTGAGCACTCGCACTCACTCTTCGGTCCGTGCCGTTGGTGATGGCGCGCCGCCACAGGTCAGCCTTCGCCTTCAGGTTAGAGGCTGCTTCGCAGGGAAATGAAGACTCAGGGGATGGATTACATTCTCTGGTTCTCACAAGTTGGATGTAATCATTTTCATGCTAATTTTGTTCTTTTGACCATCCACGTATTCATTCATTCATTTTACTACTGTTGTGTGGCATCTAAATTGTTTAAAAACCCCATGAATTATCCCTGGCCAGTGTGGTTCAGTTGGTTGGAGCGTCATCCTATCAACGGTTTGATTCCCCGTCAGGGCCCATGCCTGGGCTTTTGGTTCTGCCCTGTTGGGGCTCGCGTGTGAGGCAACCGATTGGTGTTTCCCTCCCTCCTTCTCGCTCCCCTTCCCTTTCCCTCTAAGCATGTCCTCAGGTGAGGATTTAAAAAATTAATAAATTTAAAAAAATAAATAAAATCCTGTGAACTAAACATTATAATAATAATTTTATAAGGCAACATTCTGTTTATCTACATGTATACCAAATTTTTTTAAATTTTTAAAAGTTTTCAATTACAGTTGACATACAATTTATAGTTTTAGGTGTACAACATAATGATTATACATTTATTTATCTTACGAAGTGATCACCTCCAAAAGTCTAGTACCCATTCGATGCTATACATAGCTATTACAGTATTATTGACTACATTCCTTATTCCGCACTTTAAATCCCCACGCCTGTTTTTGTAGCTCCCAATTTGTACTTCTCAGTTCCTTCACCATTGTCACCTTATTTCCCCAGCCTCCCTCCCATCTGGCTACCGTCAGCTTGTTCTCTGTATTTACGAGTTTGTTTCCGTTTTGTTTCTGTTTCTGTTTGATTTTTGACTTTAGATTCTACATATAAGTGAAATTGATAGGGGAACTCAAGAGTAAAAGAGTTTAGCCTCAGCTGGTAGGCGTTTAAGTGACTAGTGCTGTGGAGAGCTGTCATTCCAGGAACAGGGACGCACGACCTGTGACCCCAGGAGGTCTGACAGGCAGCCTTCGAGCCCTGGAGGCGTCTGAGCCGCTGTGTCTGGGGAGGGGCGTCTGTGACACAGACCCACAACTGTCGATCAGCTGATCAGTGCTAGGGCTGCGGCTCTCACCTGATGAAACTTCCCCAACCCCTCCCCATCTTGTCTTCTCCCGTAAAAAGGTCGGCTGGAGAGGAGAGGGTGAGACAGTCATTGTGGGACCCACCGTCTTCTCAGATCGCGGGTCTGAATGAAGCGCCTGGAAAGATGTCGGTCCTTCTCTCTGCTCACTGGTTCCGGCGGTGATGGGCAAGCGTGCACGCTGGCTTCCCCAGTTTCAAGATCATACAGTGTTTTTCTTTGTTTGTCTGACTTATTTTACTTTGGAAAATACCCTCCAGGCCCAGCTGTGTTGTTGTTACCAACGGCAAGATTTCATTCTTTTTTATGTTCCAGTCATATTCTCTGTGTGTGTGTGTGTGTGTGTGTGTGTGTGTGTGTGTGTGTGTGTGTCACTTCTTCCTTATCCTGTCCTCAAACACCGAGGCTGCTTCCAGACCTCGGCTATTGTACGTGGCGCTGCAGTGAGCACGGGGCTGCAGACGTCTTACCAGGTGGGCGTTTGGGTTTCTTCAGACACATGCCCAGGAGTGGGACTGCTGGGTCGTCTGGTAGTTCTACGTTTTAGTTTTTTGAGGAGCCTCAATACCGGCTGCGCCAACCTGCGTTTCCACCAGCAGTGCTCAGGTGTTCCTTCCAATACTTTGTTGATACGCTGAGGACACGTTGGTGTGAGATGACTGACGTCTCGTTGTGGTTTTGATTTGCATGTCCATGATAGTGAGTGATGGTCAGGATCTTTTCACATGTCTGTTTTCCATCTCCGTGCCCACTTTGGAGCAATGTCTTTCCAGGTACTGTGCCCATTTTTAGTTGGATTGGTTTTGTGTGTGTGAAGTTGGAGGAGTTCCTTATACATTGTGGATATTAACTGCTTATAGGTTCTATCGTCGGCGAATATCTTTTTACATTTAGTAGAGTTTTTTTTTTTTTGATAGTTCGTTTTGCTGTGCAAAAACTTTTTAGTTTCCTATAGTCTCTTTTGTTTATTTTTTGTTTTTTACTTCACCAGAGAAGATGCATTTAAAAAAAAATTACTAAGAGTGATGTCACCTATTTTTTCTAAAGAGGTTTATGGTTTTGTGTCTTACATAAATGTCTTTAATCCATTTTCAGTTTATTCTTGTATACGGGGTAAGAAAGTGATCCATTTTCATTCCTTTGCATATATCTGTCCAGTTTTCCTAACATCATTTATTGAAAAGACTGTCTTTACCCCGTTGTATACTCCTGCCTCCTTTGTCATAGTTAACTGACCGTGTGGGCACGGGTGTATTTCTGGGCTCTATTCTGTACCTGGATCTGTGTGTCTGTTTTTAGGCCAGTACTGTTTTATTACTGTGGCCTTGTAGTGGAGTGATTTAAGGTAGCATGATACCTCCAATTTCTTTCTCAGATTGCTTTGGCTATTTGGGGTCTTTGGTGGTTCCACATAAATTTTAGGATGAGTTGTTCTAGTTTTATGAAAAATGCCATTGGTATTTTCATAGGGATCGTATTAAATCTGCAGTTTGCTTTGGGTAGTATATAGACATTTTAACCATGTTAATTCTTCCCATTCATGAGCACTGTGTGTGCTTCCATTCATTTGTGTTCTCTTCAGTTTCTTTCTTCAGTGTCTTAGTTTTTCGAGTACAAGTCTTTTACCTCCTTGGTTAAATTTATTCCTAGGTATTTCATTGTATTTTTTGATGCAATTGTTTTGATTGTTTTCTGAATTTCTCTTTTTGATAGCTTGTTATAGGAATATGAAAATATAATCAATTTCTGAGTATTAATTTGTATCCTGCTACTTTATTTATTAGTTCTAATGGTTTTTTGGTGGATTTGTTAGGGTTCTCTATATAGAGTAACATGTTATCTGCAAATAATGACAGTTTCACTTCATCCTTTCCAATGTAAATGACTTTATTTCTTTTCCTTGTCTGATTGCTGTGGTTAGGACTTCCTGTGTTGAATAAGAGAGGTGAGAGTGGATGCCCTGGTCTTTCTTCTGATTATAAAGAAAAAGCTCTCAGCTTTTCACTGTTTAGGATGATGTTAGTGAAAATGCCAGCACTCACACTGCCTGTCACTACCAGAACCAAGAAGCAGAGGTTTGCACCCTAGCAGACCGTCTTACATTCCATTTCCAACTGACCTTTTTTATAAGGAAAAGAAAAGTGCAGGCAAGGAGTTTGGAATTCAGGGAAAAGGTTAACCAGATAAAAAGCTGCAGCATTCAGTCATCTGTTGACCTTGGTTCTTTATCTGTGTCCTGGGAGCACAATGGCTCAGATTCCATCTCCAGGGCTTGCAGGCCCTCCCAGGAACAAAGGTGGAACTGCCTGTGGTCTCCTGGAGTCCGTCCCGTGGGTCATACCTTCCGTTCCTAAAACAGTAGCTTTTTACCTACATTGATTACTAAGCTTATTGACTGTTACCTAAAACTAACATTTTCTAACTTTTTGAGTCTCCCCCCATCATCATCTGTGGGTTTGAGTCCCCCCCACATCATTATCTGTGGGTATGTCATATATGGCCTTTATTACGTTGAGGTGTATTCCCTCTGTTCCCACTTTGATGAGCGTTCTTATCAAAAATGGATGCTAGACGACATCATATGCTTTTATTGCATCTATTGATATGATCATGTGATTTTTATCCTTTTTTTTTTTCAAGATTTTCTTTATTTATTTTCAGAAAGAGGAGGGGAGGGAGAAAGAAAGGGAGAGAAATAGCGATGTGTGGTTGCCTCTCATGTGCCCCCCATTGGGGACCTGCCTGCAACCCAGGCAGGTGCCCTGACTGGGAATCGAACTGGCTACCCTTTGGTTTGCAGTCCGGCACTCAATCCACTGAGCCACACCAGCCAGGGCGTGATTTTTATCCTTAATTTTGTTTATGTGGTATATCGCATTAATTGATTTATAGATGTTGTACCAATCTTGTATCCCAGGAATAAATCCCACTTGATACTGGTGTATGATATTTTTTATAATGTATTGCTGAATTGGGTTAGCAAATATGTTGCTGAATATTTTTGTATCCACGTTCATAGGAGACATTGTCCTGTAATTTTCTTTTTTTGTAGTGTCTTTGCCTGGTTTGGATATGAGGGAGAACTGGGCTCATAAAATGGGTTTTGGGGCTTCCCCCCTCTTGAATTTTTTGGCAGTTTTTGAGGGTAGTAGTAATTACTCTTTGAATGTTGGTAAAATTCACCCATGAAGTCATCTCCCTGGTCCAGGGCTTTTGTTTATTGGAAGTTTCTGATAACCGTTTCAATTTTATTAGTAATTATTGGTTTATCCGGACTTTCTGTTTGATCCTGATTCAGTTTTGGAAGATTGTGTGTTTCTAGGAATTGACCCATTTCTTCCAGATTGTCTCATTTGTTGGCATTTAATTATTCATAGTATTTCCTGATAATGCTTTTATTTCTGTGGAGTCAGTTGTCTTTTCTCCTCTTTCAATTCTGACTATATTTGGGGTCGGGGGGGTCCTCACTTTTTTTCTTGATTAGTTGGCTACAGGTTTTATCTATTTTGGTCTCCCCCCCCCCCCATTTCATTGATCTTTTTCTATTGTTTTTTTGGACTCTATTTTGTTTATTTCTGATGTTCAGGGGGCTGTGTGTGTGTCTGACCCTTTGGAGTGAGAGTTGCGCAAGCCGGGCCCTGAGGTCTGCTGAGCCCTCCCTGTGGGTGTGTTGTTTGTGGAGCTGGTTGGGTGGGCCATGCGGTGTGCTGGATCTACAGACTCCTGGGAGGGGCTCTGGGGCAGACCAAGGTCAGCCGCTTTTTGGCCTGGCTCGGAGTTGCCTGGTGGGATGGACAAAGTGACCTGCAGTTGAATTCAGCTTGTTCTGGGTTTGGAAGTGCTGTGCTGTGAGCTGTTGCCAGGTGCCACTGTGCCAGAGTTGGGACCCTTTGGTGGCCACCACCATGTAAGCTCAGGCCACCCCCTTCTGTGCTGGGTTTGTGGCCCTTTAGTTGAAGCTGTGTTCCAGGCCAACAGTGAACACAGCTTATCCCAGGCTTGGAATCACCTGATGGGAATTACGGTGCAGGTTGAGACTGGGCACGGCTGGTGCAGGTTTGGGGCGGCTTAGTAAGAGGCATGAGGCATTCTGAGCCAGCCACTGCTTGTGGGCCGTTGAGAGATTGTAGGACATTCAGCAGTGGGAGCTGAGCGAGGCTGCCTGTGTGGAGCCACTGGGAGAGGTTCAGCAGGAGTTGGGTGGGGTCTCCAGCAATCCCCGGGTGGGAAGGACTAAGGAAGGGAACAGTGGGACCTGCAGGCACTTTGGTCCTGGAAGGAAAGGTCCCTACCCTTTCTCCTCTGGCCCTGACCTTAAGCTCGTCAGTTTAGTTCCTGCCTGTGTGTCCACGGAGCCCAAAGTGAGCAATCGAGCCTGTGCTCGGGCCCTTGAAAACCTGGGCTTCTGGGTCTGCAGCCGCCCTGCGTCTCACTCAGACAGGCCCTGCTGGGTTTCAGAGCCAGCCTGGGCAGAGCTCCCCTCCTGGCACTGGAGCCCCTCGCTCCTCAGGGGAACTCTGCAGCCAAGACACCCCTCCAGATTTTTGACGGGGGACCTGCCTGTGCAGTGTCCCCGCGCTTAGTCACAGGACTTCTCTGCAGCCGGTCTGCGGGGGGTTCTCAGTGAGGGTGGTTCTGTAATTCAGTTGTGATTTTCATGGGTTTGCGTGGAGGGTTTAACTTCTCCGGCATACTGACTGCAGGTCTCCACCAGCTACTTAAAATTTACATCAGTGAGCACACCTTGGTTTTAACCTTCATTACAGCCATTCTTACAAAGAATGAAATGATGGGCTCTAATGTGATTTTGGATAGAGCAAAGTTTCCAACCATCACTAAATGGCGACTTAAAGTCTGAAATACTTTATTTTCTTGTGTCTTCTCTACTACTGTAACTTGATAAATATATATAGTTTGGAGCATCAAATTTGTATGTATTCATCAGTTGAGCATTTGATACTGGAATGAATTATAAAAAAGGAGAGAGCCAAGTAAGTTTCTGCAAAATCATACAATTTTTTTGGCTTATCTTTTGCAAGTAGATTTGATGTATCATTTTCTTTTTAGCAGGTTTCACCAAAGGGAGATTAATTAAAATACTAATTAAAATTGTGACTTGATTTTAACTGTTTGTAAAAAGGTTGAGGCCTTCCTCTGAACAGAATGCCTTGTTGTAATGAGTGTGATACAGAAACCACTGGTAGTTTTTTTTAATTTAGTCATTTTTTTTTAACATCCTTTGCTTTGAATATCCCTTTGCGTTTTTTTCTGTGCTGACCAGTTATACCTGCTCATGAAATAAGAGTCTTTTGACTATGGGCTCTTATACCAGCAAACTCTTCAGAAATTACCTAAAAATTGTTAATAACCCTCTCCCGCTGCACCCTAGCACCTCTCCCCACCGCAGTACACATTTTACAAATAAGAGCAGCAGTTTTTATTGTAAAATAGCAGAGTAGTGAAATAAGCCAGAAAGCTTTTAACAAAACTCAGTTTGCGAGTAAATCTGAGTGGCGGCGCTTGAGTGCAGAAAGCAGGGCCGGGGCGCGTGCGGGCCGTTGGAAACACGCTGCTTGTTTTCCCGCAGGACATCACTACTCTGACGGGCGTCCCCGAAGAGCACATCAGAACTCGGAAAGTCCGCATCTTTGTTCCCGCTCGCAACAACATGCAGTCTGGAGTGAACAACACCAAGAAGTGGAGGATGGAGTTCGACACCAGGGAGCGCTGGGAGAACCCGCTGATGGGCTGGGCGTCCACGTGAGTGCGCGCTTTGCTTCGAGGGTCTTCTTCGGCCCCTCCCCGTGTGGGTGTTCCTCTTAACTTCTGACTCTGGGACGCCTGCACGTGCGGTGTGCTTTGGGACGACCCCTGTCGTGCAGGTGTCGCTGTTCCAAGACACAGGCATGTGTGTACATCTGTGTGTTAAATCGTGTAAGGGTGGCCCCGCAGGGCGAACCGTAACGATGGCTGTTTTCCGAGTGCCGCGTACTGGACGGAGGTGACTGCCATCGGGAGCACCCGAGCTGTGTGTGGACGTTTATAAGTCATTACACTTTCACTCATTTTTAAGTTAAAGCAAGACTTCATTATTAAGTATTTTTTTGTTTGTAAGGGGAGGAGGCTAGATGAGATGAAATAGTAGCTATTTTGAGGAGAATGTGCAAGCTCCCGAGATTTGTGATCAATAAATGTAGAGTGCCCTGGAACGAAGTGGCCCCAGTGAAACCGGTGACCTCAGTCCGCACAGGGGATGTGGCCCCCGTGGCGAGTCGCAGGGCTGCCCCCAGGCAGGTGGCCGAGCGGCTGCTGAGGGAGGCGGCCAGGTGAGCTGGAAGGCCCTCGTTCTCATTGCGACTCTGCGCACTGTGTACGCGTCCAGTCTTCCATTGAAGATTGCTGTCAGCTTAAATCGTCTCCCTGTAGAATAAAGTGTTACACCTAACATTTTCTTCCTGTTGAAAAACATTTTTTATTGTCGATTCATTAATTGCACTATTTATGGATAGCAATTGGTTAGTTTTCAGTTGGGGTTATTATGCATAATTCTAAAATAAAGATTCTGCCCTGGCTGGTGTAGCTCAGTGGATTGAGCGCGGGCTGGGAACCAGAGGGTCCCGGTTCGATTCCCTGTCAGGGCACATGCCTGGGTTGCAGGCTGGGTCCCCATGAGGGCCATGTGAGAGGCAACCATGCATTGCTGTTTCTCTCCCTCTCTGTCTCCCTCCCTTCCCCTCTCTCTAAAATAAATAAATAAAATCTTTAAATAAAATAAAATAAAGATTCTTGTGCATATCTTTTGGTGAACATATGACTTGTTAATATGCCAGTTACCCCCTGAAACATTAGTTATCAGTTATTCAGAGCCTTTTATGTTAAGAAGTAGCGATAAGCTATGAATTCTCTGTTCCTTGTGCTTATCTAGTTCAGAGCAGTGTCAGCATGATGAGCTTCGTTCTAGCCGGCAGTTAAATGACAGGCAGAAACGGTGCAGGATGTATTGTATGCTGCGTCGGACAAATGAGAAAAGAGGGGACAGGACCTTAGATTTCAGGAGTAAAAGTGGACAATTTACAGGTGACGGAGTGAAACAGGCACGGCAGGCAGATTCCTCCCAGGTAACCTAGAGACAGAGGGAGGCGGCGGGTCCGACCACCAGGCCGTGCTGGGCCCTCCTGGCCACCACGCCCGCTTGCGTTGGGGGACGCAGACGTCCAGGATTTCCTCCCTAGAGCAGGCCGGTCCCTCGGACTCTCGGGGCAGGAAAGGAAGAGGACAGGAGCTGCTCCTGAGTCTTGTGTTTTGTAATAACCAGCCTAAAACCAGTAAGCCGCAGGCAGGGGTGGGGGTGGCAAGACTTCGGTCCCTGTCAGAGCAGACCTGCTACATTTAGAGGAACGGGCAGCAATCTGTGTCCATCCACGCAGTTCCCAGTGTTGAAGAGTTTGTCTGAAATAAGATCCTTCGTCAGTAGTGCGCTTACCTGATATTAAAGCAGCTGTTGATAGTACAGCAAACGCATCTTCTAAACATTTTACTTTATTTATATATTGATCGTTTTTTCAGCCAAAAGCCAATGTTAAATCATGGAAAACAATTGTTTCTTACAGGGCCGACCCCTTGTCCAACATGGTTCTGACCTTTAGCACTAAAGAAGCCGCAGCCGCCTTCGCAGAAAAAAACGGTGCGTTTGGTCTGTTCTTCTTTGGCTTTGATAAGTAAAATGAAGATTCGATTGTATGTTCTTAACATTAATCGAAACCAGTCAGGGATATAGAATTTGAGTTGAAAGAAATTTTTCAGTGTATCTAATCCAGTAGTTTTAAGAATTTTACAGCATCTGAACACCCCCATCCTAAGGAACAAAATCTAAGAGGGGATGCCCACATCACATGGGGAAGCCCAGCTGCTCTAATGGGAAGTTGAGTCAGGGAATAAAACCACTTTCCTCTCTCCTACCCTCTGTGTGGTCTCTCTGCGAAGTCTCTCACATTCGGTTTTAAACTCCAGTTGAACTTTTCAGTTTTGACACCTCTTTGCTATTTTCTTGCTCTGAGCCAAAGTCCCTTGTCTGCATTCCACCCAATAGCTCCTCAGTTCTTTCAGGACGGCTGTCAGCACCCTGTTACTGCACGTGCATCTCCGACTGCGCCCCCTTCTCCCGCGCTGTGCTGCAGCCTCAGTGTAGCCTCCGTGCACCGTGTGGGAGAGTCTGCGGGGGTGCCCAGTGCCGTCCCGGCCCCCACACCCACTCCCCACCCACTCACTCTCCCAGAGCTGCTTCCAGGCCCCATCGGGGTGAGTGCCCTGCTCTCTTACAGCACAGTTTTACTGCACCTTTTGTGTGCGAGGTGCGTCCAGACACACACACCATGGAGTTGCAGCTGCCCGCAGCACTCAGCACAGTCCTCTGCCGTGCGGGCTGTGGCCCCGGAGCTCTAGGCTGTGCGGTGCAGCCAGGGCATGTCGCAGACCGCTCCGTCTGGGTCTGCGTCAGTGCCCCGGTGATGTTCGCACAGTGAGGCAGTCACCTGACGACACGCTCCTCAGAGGGTAGCCCCATCATTACGTGGCGCGGGACTGAATGGCTTATGTTGATCAGTCTATCGAGAAAACGCAAAGTTTCTTTTTTTCTCCTTTTTTCTTATTAAGCTCTGCAGCGCGGTAATGAAAAGAGGCTTTGGAGTTAGACCAATCTGAATTCTAGTCCTAATTATGATTTTGTATTAATTTTATGGTGAACTTAATGTTTTTTCATTGTTGAAATAACAGCCTTAATAGACACTTGGTAAGTATTTCTGCTGTTTGTCTCTAGGGTTTAAATACTCTACTGTACATTGGTGCCTAATGCGTTCTGTTATTCTAGTTGGTCAAATAGAATTTGAGTCTAATTTAGTTATCTATTTGGCTGTGATAACATCTATGTAATCTGTTGCTACAAGGCAGCATGTAAGTGGGAAGGACTGTTAGTAGTAGATAGCCTATTTGACGTATCAGTGTGGAAGCACCGTGGGGGCCATTCACACCTTCAGCCCAGGTTCCCACCGTGCGGTCTGTGACCCGGGTCTGAGGCGGCGCAGGGCCTTGCTGTCGGGACGGGACGGGACAGGACAGGACGGGCTGGCATTTCCCTCTCTCCTGTGCACAGTGGGGTGTCAGAGGGCCGGGCGGGGCAGTGAGAAGGAAAGTGTGTAGCACACGGTTAAGTAGCTAGATAATAGTGCATAAATATATCCTATTTTTAGCAGACTTCTAACAGCTTTTAAAAATTTACATAAGTGTAATTCCTTATTCACACTTTCTTGGCAGTTTTCACATTTCTTAATTGCATAATTGTTCTCAAAAGTGTTCATAGTCTTTAAAATATTTTGTTTTAAAATTAACATTGCTCTCTTTAAACTGTTGTTGGAGAGGAAAATTGTTTTCTCTAGCTTTCTAGGTTCTAATAATACAATTACTTAAGAAAGATTAACAGGAGACAAACAAGTTTAAACGTATGTGCAGGGGCCTCGTGAGGATATGAGACCCAGGGACAGGCCATGCTGTTGAGGTCCCTGTGCCGCCCTGAGCAAGAGATGGGACAGGGCCTGGGGCTCCAAAGTGGGAGCAGGGGATGCGCAGGACCCTCAGAGCAGGCGTCTGTTCCGCCATAATGGTAGGTCATTCACGCAACAGTTCTTTCTGGTAAGAGCTCTCTTTCAGGGCTCGGCCACGCAGCTGAAGTCTGAGGTAGTGAAGGCAGAGGGAAGAGGTGATCTCTCTCCGCTGGGGCTTGACCGCTGGCAGCTCACAGTGACCCATGCACTTGCCTAGGCGGTGTGTTTGGGGTCATGTGTTTGTTCCCCTTTACTGTGATGTAGCTTGTGAAAACCAGCTCTGGTGCTGTCTTCCATGTCTGTAGCCTGCCGTGTGTTGTGTCTTGACACCTTGAAAAGTGTTCGTTTGAGGCCTGTGGTGTGAGGGTGGTGACGAGAACCCTGATTAAGCTGTGACGTCTCCGGTTAGTGTCCCTGCACGGTCACGAGGGTGCGTGACTGCCACTGTCGGTGTGAATCACACGTGTGGACTAGCCGCTGCTGCTTTTGAAGTCAGGTGCTTTTCCAGTCTGAGTCTCTGCCCGGGAAAGAACATTGCAGAACGTGTCACACGCGGTGGACACTGTAACTTGAAACAACAGTGGATAGTCCCGCGCAGAACTCCAGGCTGACGGTGATCAGGAGACGTAACACACAGGGCAGCAGGAGTTGCCTCTGTCTTGTCACTGCTTTGTCCCCAGTACTCAGCACAGAACTCACATAATGAATGCTCGATGTGTGGAGAAATCACCGCCTTTCTAAAATGCATTTCTGTGCTCAGGAGCCGGAGGCCATCCTGCCTCCTGGGAGAGTGCTCAGTGACCGTCCCACCTGCGACCCGCCCTGGCGCTCGTGCTCTGCCGGGTTTGTTTGACGTTTGGCATTACATATCTTTCAGTCGACAAGGTCTGTTTCTCTAGCGGTTGTGGCAGGAAGTCCCAAACACCAGTGAGTGGGACAGAATCATGGGGTGGAGGGTGTTCGAAATCGCTCAGTGTGTTCTCCGCTCTGATGGTGGGGGACAGACGCATGGGACGGGCCTCCCCGCACATGCCACGTCACACTGTTGTGCTGCTGCTGGTGCGTGTCGGGTGCTCCAGTGTCTGGTGAGGCAGGGCCCGAGGAAGGCATGGTTCCTAGCGCTCATATGTAGACTGCTGGGTTAAGAGGCCAGTCCCTGGGATCCTCCTGCCGTTGCTGTCTGCTCACAGGGAGCCTGAGCAGGTCTTGAGTCTCTGTCATAACCCTTGAGACGGGACGTGGACGGGCAATGCCCAGCACCATGGACTCAGAGGCGGCGAGCCCAGGGCCGCCTCATGTACCCCTCCTTCCTCTGCTGCGGAGCCCTGTGCCCCCTTTGCCAGCTGCCCCCACAGGGGGAGGTAGATGGATGATTCTGTGTTGACAGTGACATTTGGGAAGGTTATCCATTTGTGAGCGTTCAGTGTTTGCCTTTCATAGCGTCTAGACATAGGAGATTCGGGTAGAACTGCCACACACACACACACACACACACACACACACACACACACACACACTATTTGTTTATTTGGGGGCTGTTCTGAAAATGGAAAACCTACCTTTAATTCCCTCCTTAGTTTTCTTGTTTCCCTTGCTTTTAAATGGTTAAAAACATAAAAGTTCAGACCCATCCTGTCGCTTGATAGAAAGTTTGTACGGTAGAGAACCAAGGTAACGGGGGACAAGGTCCCAGAGCCAGGTGCCCCCAGCGCACACCTCTAGCTGCATTTCAGACGTGGGCAGTGAGCACGGTCGTCACAAAAGCCACCATTCTGAACACCGAGTTAGGAGCTCGGCACTGTGCTGTTCTCATCCTATTTGATTCTCACGACCACTGCACGAAGCGGGAACGGTTATCCCTATTTCATAGTCCAAAGAAACAGATTTCACAGTTTCAGAGACATTAAGTAACATTAACTAACAAGGTCACATACCTTTCAGTGGGTGAGCAGGTGTTATTTGAGTACAGACAATAGTAGAATTAAATAGTTGCAATAGAGACCCCAAAGTCTAAAAATACTTTCCTTTTTGGTACTTACAGAAAAGATTTACTGACCCTGGGCTGAAATGTTACATCTACTGCCACAGTACTAAGAATTTTCTTCCCTGACATTTTTATAAGTCCAAATACTCTTCATTCAAGCATCTTGAAGGGCCTGTGCTTAGTAGACAATTCCGACCGATAATTTAGTGTTCTTCACAATGTGAGCAGTAACTTTGCACTAAAGCACTGACCTAGCTTTATCTTTATTTTGCCCCAAGTCTACTTTCCTCCATTGGCAGTGTTATCTGCGACCCCCTTCTCATCCTCGCCCAGCCTGTGATCTCCAGCTCAGGCTTCAAAATATGTTTAAGATGCCGTCTCCTTCCGATCCTTTTTCTTACCCCTTTCCCACAGCGGACGTGCTCTCTCTCTATTTTAACGCCCACGATGATGTGTTTCTCTCTTGCCGTTCGTGTAGTTTGGCTTTGTACTTAGCGTTCACTGAGACAGATGTTGGGTGCCCTGTCCCATGCCGGTGGTGGTGGCTGGGCTCTGGGGGTCTGTAGTTGACAGGGCATATAGTCCTGGGACGCAGCTGTGAGCTTTTCTCCTGCCCACGGGGCCATCAGCACCTCCCAGGGGAGACGCCAGCCAGGCATCTTCGTCTTCCAGTGTGCTCCAGAAGTATTACTGAGCTTGCATATGCATTTAGTGATGTCACAGACTGTTCTCCCAATTGTTTTAAGATTTGATACAAGTCACTTCACTTTGGCTACTTGTTCTGTCCTTCGGAAGAACTTAATTCCCTCTAATTAGAAATCTGAAGAAGGACAATTATTGGAGAATGATTAGTGATTTCTTATATTTTAGTGTGTTTGTAAAATACAACCACCAAGTTTTTGTGTTAAATCAATTTGTAGCTTATCCTGAGTTTATTAAGGGTTAGCACCCTGAAGGTATTTCAGTGTACTCGAGAGGAGCATTTTATAACTTTAGTATTATCTCCAAGCTGTATGCTATTTGTTTCAAACTCTATTGTAAGTATACGAAAACCCAGGAGACCAAAATCAGTCACAGAGCTCCTGACTGACAGGGCCAAGCTTCTAGGTCCCAAGAGCCGTGTGTTTTCCGGGATGCTGTGCTGGTGGGCCTGCACCGTCCACCACGGCAGCCACGTGGAAGGTGTCTGTCTGGTTTGAACCGAGGTGTGCTGTAACTGTCAAATACACCCTGGATCTCAAAGACAGCATAAAAAGGCATATAAGCTACCTAGTAGTTTTTATATTGGTCACATCTTGATAATATTTTTGGATCTGTATTGGGTTAGGAAACCATATAAAATGGATTTTACCTGTTTCCTTTAGTCCTTTTGCAGTGTGGCCGCGAGAAGAGTCTGTGCTGTGTGTGTGGTTCGTTCGTGTTTCCGTTGGACAGCACTGGTCTGGAGTACTGAGCAACGCACAAAATGACGTCACGCACGTGTTCTAAGAATCTCGTTAGACACATTCTGTGGTCACTATAGAAATAGGAAAACCTGTCCCACTTAGAAAAGGGCAGTGTTGTGCTGAAGGAACAGAGCTGTTCTTCAGGCTGAGCAGGACTCAAAATGGAGACTCATGTTCCATACAATAATGTAATAAAAGAGCTAAAGGAGACCCACATCACACCACACAATCCCCGTTCATCACCGATCTGCAATTTCTTCACCAAATAAGTAAGGTGCCGTGCAGGTCCCTGTTTTTATATAAGAATGCCCTCATCTCTGCTCTTCTTGATACTGATGGTTCCTCCAGCTTACCCCCTGCTTCTGGCTCCTGCTGTGTCTCCCTCGCCATACCTTGTTCTGGGGAAGGCTGGTTCTGTGAGCCTGGGAGTGGGAAGGAAGAAAAGAATGCCCTCCATTGGCTTCTTTCCCTCCTGCCCCCCACCCTCCACTGCCCCACTTCTTTCTTCTCCCTCCTCTGACACACAAAGAAAATAGAAGTGCTCCTGTGTCTTCTGGCTGGAACCCCCAGCCCTAACCCCGAAGGTCTCCCTGTGGCCCGGGGTACTTTCCTGAGAAACTCTCCAAGGGCACGCCTTCTCTCTTGTTATAAAGAAAGGTTATCTGGAGTTCCCTCTGAAATGTAGATGAATCTGACTTTAGTTCTTTGTGTGCTGAAAAGATCCACCTTTCTCTCTGGTGTGGCTTTGTCTGCTTTCCAGCAAGGGCTCCCAGGGTGAGAGGGGAAGGATGCTGCCGGTCTGAGAGGAGGTGGAAGGCGTCGTAGAAAATGCCAGTAGAGCTGAGGGACCTGCTACCATTTCCATGCTGATGGACCCGCGGGGCCTCCCTGCTGGGCGCCTCCCGCTGGTGTGCTGCTTCACCCCCGCCCCTGGGGTCTTGCTCATTGTTGCCAGCTATAAAAACTCTTTGAAAGTCTCAAAATAGAGCATTTCTTTCAAGAACAGAAGGGCAGAGGATAGGCTGTGGAACTGCAGTCTGCTCCCGGAGGGCCTGTGGGGAAGGAGACCGCTGCTGCAGGAGCCGGGAGCCAGGAGCCGCAGGTGGAGCGGGGCGCTCGGCCCTGGTCCCCGAACCACAGAGGCGACTGGAACGTGGGCCGGGGCGTAGAAGCGTGGAAGCAGACACCAGCAGCGAGGTCTGGACTCACACCTGACCTGAACTTTCAATGAGCGGTTCCGCCTCACAGCCACGGATCTGCTAAAAGACAGCTTTTAAACAGATTAAGAGTCATGACCCTCATACACATATAAAATGTGTGTTAAAGAATTTATTTTACTCATGTTATCAAGGAATTAGGTAGATGGTATTCTGCCTCAAAGTAAAAGTCAAAGCAGCAGAAACGCTTGTGGGGGAAGGAAGGCTGGAGCTCTGGAGAAGGGAGCGCACGTGAGACAGAGTCGGGTTCGGAGGGCAGGCAGTGAAGTCACTCCCGGTAGGACACAGGGCATAATTGGCATATCTGTCAGTCACACACAATTTAAAAAGTTATAAAAGGCTGAAAGATAAGGAATTGAGCTGAAATCTGAGGACACGCTATAGATGATAACAGTTTTCAGAATTTGTGTCCTTCCCACTTTTTGATTTAAAAAAAATCTCGAAAATTTATGATCACAAAATAAGATGGGGCTACTATTTGGCCTGATGATTTACATAGGTGTAGCAAGACTGTTAATTTGTCACTGTATTTTGTCACCTCAGAATGGATCGTGCCAAAAGAATCGTTGTAGGCTGGTTAGCTTTAAGAAACTCCAGATAGGGGAGCAACTCTGCAAATCCAGTAGAAGTGACCATTTGTAAAGACATTCTCTTGGGGACCTGGACCTGGAAGAGGGCGGAGGTCCCATCTCCAGAAACTGTTGACAGTGCAGAAGGCACAGACTTAAATCTCGGCACAGTGCTGCAACCTCGTCCTGGCGTCCTGGGCCCCTCCGGGCTCCTCCAGGACGGACCCCACCACCCTAGCCTCTTCTGTGCTCAGCTGAAGCTGGTTTTACCTGTTAATCTGTCTTGTGTCAATTTAATTCTTAGACCAGCCAGGGGAACTAAGGAGAGGGAAAGTTACCCTCCCCCATACCACCATAGGGGAGGAAAAATAATTTTCTGTCCTCGTAATACAAAGAATAACATGGTAAAACAAACAGAAGTTTAGTGACATGTATACCTCCTGTTTACATAAAGAGACTTGGGAAATCTGAGTAACCCCCAAAATGGCCCAGCCTCCGCTTTGCAGATTTGCCTCCCGCTGAAGACAAAAGGCGGCGGAGGTGGGAGAGAGTTTGGGAGTCTGTCGGTGAACGGTGGGGCGGTTACGCAGACTCGAGTCCCAGCTTCTCCAGCGATGAGGGCTTCTGGAGACTGAGCCCTCCTCTTCCTTCCAATTCCGAGTAGGAGACAAACCTAACTGTCTCTCACAAAGGGCAACTTTCGCTCTGTTTTCAGAGAGTTTTCTGTATTTACTGTATCTTAAAAATAAGCAGTACAAGACAGTCCTATGCCAAAGGGGCATATTTTGGGGTGACATTCCGCTCCCCTTTAGCACGTAAGTTTTCTTACATTTGCTTGGATGAAAATTTTCATAAGGAATCTCAAATTGTTCTTTTCAAAACCTCTTGAGACTAGGAAACCAAACCAGTAACTTGCCACCAGATTTCTCCTGTGGTACATATTAATTTGGGCAAATTCCTTCCATCTCAAGGTCCCAAAATATCCCGAGGTCCTCAGAATATCCTAAGGTTCCTTACTACCTTAGGGAACTATGTGATCCCTCGGCCAGGACACTTTTCCTAGAAGGACTTAGTAAGCATTGGCTGGGTGAGGTCAACTCTAGTTCCAACTCTGGTCCTGTCTGATTAAGTGAGCATCATTCTCACGTAATTCCAGGGAAGGCTTTGCTTGCGTAACCACTGTTTCCAGTTATGTCCTAAAAAAAGGTGGGCATACTGTCATTTGTCTTGGACAGATAAGTGTATAAGCGTGAGCGTGAGAATATTCAAGAAGAGTTCCTGAGTTCTGTGGCTGTCATGCAGGGAAAGTGAGGTACCCTTTACAAACGATATAAACATTAGTTTACAAAGCAAAGTCTAATAAATTGTAATGACTTACAAATATCCCAAGAAGAAAGATAAAGGATGTTCTTATATGTCCAGAAAATAGAACATTAAAACAATATCAAAAATATCGCAAACAAGAGCTACAGTCATCCCTCATCATTCCTTCATTTCTGTGTCATTAATTCTTGCCTCACTGGACATCTTCGTGTGCTCTCAGCTAGAGTTCTGAACCCGGCCCCGGCCCCGGCCCCGGGCCTGAGAAGCCTGTGCCCAGTCCTTCCTGAGGTCCTCCTCCGTGGGGCTCCGTCTCTCCCTGCTGAGACAGAGAGCCCTCTGGCCTGCGGCTACTGGCAGAGCGCCCAGGAGAGCACTGGGGAAAGAGGAAAATCTGTACCTACGTGATAAGAGGCTTGATGCCTGTGTGACCATGACGGATAAATTTCAGAACTGAAGTACACAAGTTCATAATGAGAGTAATGCCAGTTAAAAGTCATTCCAGAAATGTTACCGACACAGTATCTATAAATAGTCATTTAAACCTATTTTCAAAGAAGACAGTGAATGTTCATCTAACTTATAAAATAGAGGAACATAATTTTTACAGAGAATGACATCATAATCCTGACGTATTGAGATATGATATAATGATCTTGAGACATAATACACTGTGAATGTGCAAAACATACAGTATGAACACTCCAAATGTATATCAGGAATACCAAAAAAAGAGATTAATTCAGTGTGGAGTGGGCCCTAAATGCCTGTGTGTTAATGGAACTTTGTACCCTCGCCCCAGTCAGAATGGCAGGTGTCGGAAAGCCGACATGCAGTGTGTGGGTGGGGTGCTCGTCGGCGCAGCCCGTGTGGAGAGCCACACGGGGGTCACTCAGAGGGCGGGGTCTGCCTCACTCTGGGCGTGGGCCCGGAGAAGTGGAGCCCCTGGGCTGGGGAGACGTCCGCACCCTCGTGCGCACGGCAGCGCGTTGTAACAGCCAGGGTGAGGAAGTAGCCTCGGTGTCCGTCAGCAGATGAGCGGTAAAGAAGATTGGTACACGCACACCCTGGAATATTATTCAGCAATAAAAAGGGATGAAATCCTGCCATTTGAGACAACGTGAATGGACCTAGAGGATATTATGCTAAGTGAGATAAGTCAGACAGAGAAAGACAATTATCTGTTTCACTTATATGTGGAATCTTAAAAGCAAAACAAACAAACAAAAACCAACTCATAGAGACCGAAGGGATGGCTGCCAGAAGGGAGACGTATAGCGGGGGGGCGGTGAAAAAGGTAAAGGGGAGTATAGTCAATAATACTGTGATAAGTTCGCATGGTGATAGATGATCACTAAAACGAGTGGGTGATCACAGTTTAGGGTATTAAAGTTTTAAATCACAACATTGCATACTTGAAACTAATATAATGAATATATATTATATACTAACTATGCTTAAAAATATACCAATAAAAATAAAGCTCCATCAATAGGTGATATTTGTTCCCAATTGACGTGCACAGGCCTAGAAGACATGAGATCCGGACTAAAGGGGTAAAGGCTTGGCTGGTGTCTCGTCCCAGGCAGAGCAGCGCCCAGGCTCTGGCACACCCCGCGGCCCACCAGGGACAGGCAGGGCGCTGGCAGACCTCCACAACGCGCGCAGTGCCCAGCCTCGGAAGTGCTCCGGGAGCAGTTGCCCTGCAGGCCAGACCTCGGGCCATGCAGCATCTCCTGCCGTGCCAGCTCGCCCGTGCAGCTCATCCGCAGCGTGTAGCAGATCGGCCTGGTTATTTCCGCACCAGGCTTTGTGAGGTTGGAAGCACACATCCTGGTGATCTCCCAGAGGCCCTTTGCGGAATCTCAAAGAAAGCTTTAGGGACAGAGATATTCCTAATGTTCTACTTTCTTACACTCCGGCTGTGATTTGGGGGAGGCAGAAATGAGTACTTGTCAGGACCTTTGAACACTTGGGATACGAATAGGATCATGGGTGTCCCAGAAACAGTATCGAGCCACTCGCTTCATGGTGACAATAAAAGTCATAAACGTAAACACAGAAGGTGTCAGGACAGCTGAGACCCTGCCTCTTACCTGAGTCTTCAAGGACCAAGAGCGGGCATACAGCAAACAAGGCTCCCGGTAAGCCACGGGGCGCGTGCCGTCTGGGCAGACCAGCCACCAGAGCGGCCCCGTGGCAGGAGGCAGGCGCTGGGTGGCACGCCGTGCTGCACGCCCATCAGACCTGCGCGGACTTCGCTGAGGCTGAAACACGTTTCATAGCTTTTCAGAAGTGTTAGCTGTACTATAAAACAAAATTTCCCTTTTGCAAATAATATAAAACTTTTGAAAAAGATACTTATTTGTTTATTTCTAGAGGGGGGAAGAGAGGGAGAGGGAGGAGGAGAGAAACGTTAATGTGTGACAGAGCACTGTTCAGCCGCGGGCCCAGCCGGCCACCCAGGCACGTGCACCGACCGCACATCGGCTGGCGACCTTGCGGTTTGCGGAGCGATGTCCATCCCGCTGAGCCACACCAGTCAGCGCAGTGACACGTGGCTTTCTAAAAATTGATGGATTTTACAAAGAGAAAGGGGGAAGCACTGAGTTATTATTCCACTTATTTATGCACTCGTTGGTTGATCTTGTGTGCTCCCTGACCAGGGACCAGAGCCACGACTTTGGTGTGTCTGGGTGCTGCTCTCACCAACTGCGCTGCCAGGCCGGGGCCTCACGCCACTTCTGCGTCCATCCGTCCCATGTCCTTTCTCATCCTGGAGTCACCAGGCATTCTACTCTAGGGCCTTGCCGTCGTTCCCTCAGTGAACAGACCCCATCCCATTGCTTCACCTGCTGAGCCACACGCCCTTGCCACTGTTGGCTCCTGGCACTCCTGGCAGAGTTTCATTTATGTGAGTTAATTACATTAGTCCTATCTTTTAACCAAAGTTATTTTCATTTCGTAGAGAAGACAGAGGTCATCGAAAGCTTACACACCAGCATCTTTAAAGGTTAACAAAACTCGTAAGTTCACAAAACACAACTTTCTTAACCATGTGTATCCTTTATAGCCCAACTTCTCCAAATGGCAAAAATGAATGTGTCCATTAAGAAACCCAAAGAGCTCTGGCCAGGTGCGTCAGGTGGTTGGAGCACCACCCCATACACCAAAAGGTTGTGGGTTTGATTCCCAGTCAGGGCACACACTTGGGTTGTGGGTTCAGTCCCCAGTTAGGGTGCATACAGGAGGCAACCAGTAGGGGGGGGGTTGGGGTGTGTGTGTGTGTGTGTGTGTGTGTGTCTTTTTTTCTCTTTCTCTCTTTCTCTCTCTCTCTCCCTCTCCCTTCCTCTCTCTCCAAAATCAGTAAACATATCTTTAGGTGAGGATTTTAAAACAGGAAACCCAAAGATACATCCTCTCTGGAGTATATAAAAACGAGGAACAAAAGTATATAAACTTAAAGTTTTGCTTAGTAATCAGTGTTTGGTAGTCTTATAAATGCTCTAGGTATCTAATAATATTCATTAATATCTAAGGTTTTAAGTTATCCAAAATCTTGGAAATTAATTTTGTAGTGACATACCATAAAACATAATTCTGTTGAACTAAAACTGTCAGAATCATGAATCGTTTTGGATAAACACAGACTTCCATTTTTCAGGACTGTGAGCATCACACAAAGTGACGCTGGCTTATTTGAGCAGCACATTTGTACAAGTTTGGAAAGAACGTATCGAAGTAGAATAAAAACCGACGCTTGTCTCGTATTTCATCTGATGAGTTGGGGAGAACATAGCTCTCTTTTTAAACCAAAATTATTAAGTTTGTTTTCCAAAGATGTACCTATGTTATCTGAACTTGAATTCTTAAATGTGTGTTAGGTCCTGTAAGAATACTTTTTAAATATAGCACGTTAAAAGTATTAGAGGTTTAATTTCCTTGTTTTTTGAGAATTTTAGGAATAATCCATTTATTTAAGCACAGAACAGAGCCCCTTAAAGAGGCTGTGTAGTATAATTCATGGACAACATCTGGAGGTAGAAAAACATTACCTGCACACACGATAGGAGGTCAAGGCCTTCCTGAATCGACAGACCTGGAGCTAGACACGCAGTCACACAGAGAGCTTAGAGCTTCGATCCTAAAAGTTTAGCCGTGAGTTAATTTGTAAGTGCAGAATTATGAAATTCACCGATTCATGTTAAGGAACTGTTTGCCTCAGTGTGTACAAATTGTTCATTTATTTGAGCTCAAATAGACAGCAGGGACTAACAAACCACATTTTCTGTTTTTTTCTCACCCAGCAGAGAATAGTTCTCTAAAACTATTCATCTATTTATAGGAATCATCAAATGATCAGACTGTAAAACCAATTCCTAAGAATAGTAAGAACAAAATTGAAAGTGGAAAAACAGTCAGCAAATTCTCTTATGTTTGCCTTTTGGAGCCAAGAGAAGACATGCCCGGGTTTAAAAATAAGGTACGCATTGCCCCGGCCAGGTGGCTCCCTTGGTTGGAGTGTCATCCCGTGCAACAGAAGGTTGTGGGTTCGATTCCTGGTTGTGGCACATACCTAGGTTGTGGGTTTAATCCCCAGCGGGGGTGCATATGGGAGGTAGCCGATCAGTGTTTCTCACGTAGATGTCTCCTTCCCCCCTCCTCTGAAATCAATAAGCATATCCTCAAGGCAAGGGTTTAGGAAAATAAAGATGCACTGTTGTTGAGGGTTGCCTGGCCCTGGGCGGCGGATCTGTTAGGCATCTCAGCAGAACCGTCAAAATTGTTACAAAAGAATGTTTTCTGAGATAAAATCATGCCTCTGTTATAATTATAAATGAGCATATGTTGAAGAATTTGTTTTACTCATGAAATAAGGGAGCCAGGCAAATCTTACCGCCAGTTCATAGGAAGAGCCAGCCCCGCTCAAATTCATAGAGATGAAGGAGTGTGGAGATGAATTGCAGATGAACACAAAACTGGCTTGGGGGCCGGGGTGGGAGGAGGGGAGCGACCAGACAGGACGGAATTTGTGCCTTTGTCAGTCGGAGTCGATTCCTGCTGGGCACGGCAGTCGCGTTCTGTAACGTCACCGTGCACGCTGAGCGAGCGAGTGTGGCAGTGCCGGCCCCGGGGCTCTGTCGGCCCATCCGCGCCATGTCTGCACGAGTGTTTCTGTCCAAATGTGTGCTGTCGATTTGTGAACACTGAGCTCACGGCCAGCAAACGGCCTGTGACTCCTGCCTGGGCGAGGTGCATCTGAGAGCCACGGGCACACCCCAGCCTCTGGCATTCAGGACACTGTAGAGCCCTGCCCTTGGGGACTGGTTTAAACAGTGACGTCACCACCGAGGAGCACAGAAGGAAAGAATGTGTCTGTAAGTAGACCATGGAAGGGACACTTGTTTACAGCACAAGAGGTGAAGCCAGAAGGCAGGGCATTGCCTTGCGTGACCTCAGCTGGGAACATGCGGGCCGGGTGACAGATGTGTCACTGCTCTGTGTCGTGAGTGCCCATGGGAGCGCTGTAAATGTTTGGGCTCACAGACACATTTCAGTGAGCAGGTGCGTTCACAGGCACTGACTCTGCAAATAATGAGCACCACCAGTACCTACAACTGACAGATGCAGTAACTCACAGGCGGGGCGCGGGCTGGCACCCCGCCCGCTGTAGACAACACCTAGTTCTCCGTGGAAGCCCCCGTTTTCCCTCCCTGACTCTCAGTCCCCGGACTCGGGGCCAGGGAGATGTTCGGCTTGCCTGCCAGGGGTCCTCATGGGGAGAGGTGACTCCTAGACGTGCCACTGGACGTCTGCGGTGATGTGTCTGGCGATCGTTTCCTCCGTGGCAGCGCAGTGAGGTCCCTGGGGTGCTTGCGGTTCAGTGGGGTTCTGGGAGTCCCTGTGTACTCACTGCATCCAGACCAGTCTCTGAGCCTGGTTTCTAGACATCCACACTGTTGTACAGATTTTTCTCTAGAAAAATGTGCTTCAAATTCTAGTAACTGATTTTCAAGTGTACTTCTGGAACACAAACCAATTCGTTTTGTGTCAGGTTCTTAATGACATGGTTCTGACCGCTGCTTTGGACGTAGATTAACTGAACTCGACAGCAAGTGAATGTGGAAAGACCAGACTTAAGGTGGATGCTGACTGTGCCACCTTAGGCGGTCCCTTCTAGGGGCACAGCTGTGGCGTGGGGGGGGGGGGGTGCTGCTCCTCTCAGGTTTCTCAGGCCTGACATTATTTCCTTACTAGTTTAAATCATTTTATTTCATTTCCATGGAAAGAATCGCTTGCCAGTATATCCAAAACACTCACTTGTCCTCCATTTTATTTTCTAAAAGAAGACCTAAGATACTTCTAAATTATTCTGAAACTCCCGCTCTCCCCACCCCAAATAGTAGATACTTGGGAATTTCAAAGTAGAGGGACTTTTAAAGTGAAATTACTGAAAAACTACCTCCCCCCTTTAACTTACATCTTTAGTTTACGCTCTGTCTCACCCAGGCGTGTGGAGCCCTCGGGCCTCCCGGGCCTTTGCTGTCCTGATCCCACGGCCCTGTTCGTGGTGACTGCCAGTCCGTCCGTCCGTCTGTGCCAAACAGATGGGCAGTAGGAAAAAATCACTGCGCTGCTCGCTCTGGAACTGAGGCCGGGGCTTGAGATCAGGTCATTAGAGGAGAGAGACCTTTGCGGACCTCGAGCCAGGGCTACCGGAGGTAACACATTGCACAGGTGGTAGAAGCACTGGTGAATGTCTCTCTGTGTTACTGTATTACTGAACCAAATATAAAATGGTTCTGTAAATTAAAATAAATGGAATTCATTTTCTTTTTCTGCCTCACACATGGAATTCACAAGTTCATTATCGTGGTCTGGTTTGCTCAGAGGTTTTATGTTTGGTTTTGGTGGCATTTGAAAAGAATACAGCAAATGTTCTTATAGAAAAAAAGAATATCCCAACCACCGTGTGGAGACTGACAAAATAAATGGGCATATTTCTGAAGAAAAGAAAAATGGAGTATAGCATATTACAGATCTCATTTTAAGTTTGCCAGAGGTTTTGCCATAAGCATGCTTCTTTGATATGAGGGCTGAAAGTTCCCAGGGCAGTAGTGAAAGCATTCCGGCGCGGGGGGTGGAGTTCCCACCTCCGGCTGCGCTGCCCTGGGGCAGGTAGTGATGCCCAGGGTGTCCTCCCCTGGCCAGGGCAGCCACCTGCACCTCGGGCGTTTCGGCCTGCTGCTGCTGCCCAGCTGGGAAGAGCAGGGCTGGCGTCCAGGGCCCCGAAGGAGCAGCAGGGACCAGGGCTGCAGACTGCCCCTTGGCTTTGTACGCACTGTCTTCAGAGAGTGCGCCCTCCCACTGCCGTGGTCCCACCCAGCAAGCCAAGGCTGAGCTGTTCCTTTAAAAAAGAAACAAAACCTTATTTTAGAGTTGAAAAGAAACTCTCATAGAAATTTAAACATTTCACAGATAAGATCCATTCTTAAATTTCTGCGTGGTGTTGCTTGTAGGTTGCATCATGCTCTTTTTAAGAACAAGTTTCAGATGGGAAGTGGGAAAGTAAGTCCAGTCCGGGTGGTGTGCCCATTCGGTACAGATGCTCAGTGACTCTTCAGGTGTCGTCACCCTCGCGGCGAGTGCAGTCTGTCCTGCCAGCTGCAGCTCCCGCTGCGGGAGCCTGCGTGCTGCCACGCTGCGACGGAAGCCGGAAGCGGTTGGGCGGCGGAGCGGGCCGTGCGTGGGGCTGGGCCAGTGCCTGCATTCGCTGGTGCGCGCACTCGGAGAGCGCTGCGTGGGAGCGCGCTCAGACGCGCAGCGGGGTCGGGAAGGAGGCGGTCGTGGCTGTAGCGTCTGTCCAATGCTGTGGGGACGTTCTCCGCGTGTGGGATCGTAGATCCAAAGGGGGATGCGTGTGGATCGGGCCGAGTTTGTCTCTGCCGTGAGCTGTCACCATGCGTCCCCTCTGCTTTGAGCGCAGCCGAGCGGCAGAGTCGCCCGTGCGGCTTCGGAGCACCGTTGTCTTCCGCAGAAAAGTGCGAGGGAAGAAACGCCGCCCACCCCGGCGGTCACGGTCACGGTGGCTGTGGCGAGCCGTGCCTAGAGGTGGGTGCTGTTGGCAAACGCAGGTCTCCCCGTGTCTGTCTGCGGTGGTTCTCGCAGGGTGCTCTGTCCGTCCCCATCCAGGCTCCGTATTGACACTCTGTTTACTCTGTTTACGCCGTTTTCGTAGTCACAGCACCGAAGTCTGGCCCCCGAGCCGGTGAGCCAGCACGCCTCCCGGGCCAGGGGGAATCCAGCCCGTGGTTCTGTCTGCATGAAGCCCAGCCTCTCGCCTCCCAGGGACCCTGGTGGCATTTCAGACTCATGCACAGACAGACCTGGGACTAGAGCTGGGCCTGTGTCCTGACGCAGGAGAGCCCCAGTGTCCCCCTCCCCAGTGCAGCGGGGAGACGGGCCATCAGAGTGAGAGAGTGACGACCGGGTGTGTGTATGGTGCGGTCTGGCTGCTTCCAAGCACCCGGCCTCCTCAGCCCCTCTTCCTCGCAGCGGGGCTGGAGGGCGGTGCCGGGAGGGAGCCTGCGTGCTCTGCTCCGCGTTCCCTAAGGACGGGCCAGGGGGTCCTGGGCCCAGCCAGCGTCTGCACAGAACCCGCCTCCTTCCTTCCCAGCTGGCAGGCAACAGACAAGGGCACTTACAGACGTGGAAGGGAAAGGTTTCAGAGTCACAGAGATGGAAAGGAATGGGTGACATGGATAAAAATTGCCATTACAGGACATTTTTGTAGAAGTGGTTTTACTTATGAGGTGGTTAAGTGCATAGCTTTAAAGTCAACCTGGTTACATCCTGGCATTGCCACGTAGTAGCCAGGGGGCTGTAGGCTGCTCGTCTTCTCCACGCTGCATTTGTTTTCTCGTAATTAAATATAAAATGGGTGTTACATAATGCCACGTCATAAGCCATGCAACCTGTGAACTCAGCTTTAAAACTCAGTGACAATCCCTTTAAGGCACTTACGACAGAGCACACGGGGCACAGAACAGCAGGCGTTTCTGCCCAAGGCCGTGCACACTCGCTGTTCGTGCCTGTGAGTCCTGGGCCCAGACATCGCGGGACCCAGGCACGGCCCTCTGTCTGCAGGGCCTCACTCCAGCGTGGCCTCGGCTGCTTCCCGGGCCGCCCGCTCTCGAGTGTCTGCTCCTCCGTGCCCGTGAGCACGTAAGGCACGTGTTTACCTGTGGGCGCCACTACCCTGGCATCTCATGCAGCACATCACTTCCTGACGTCTCCGCCTCTGCTGCCTTGAAGTCTGAGGATTTCTTGTTTTATTCACTGCTTTACCGCTAGTGTCTAAACAGCCCCTGCGTAGGCAGTGAGTACAGTTTATTAAATGAATAGGAAATGCTCACTAATGGTTGTTATTGTTTACCTACTCATCACCATTTGCTGATTAATGAAGGAAGTACCTGAGAAGTTTGTAATGTTAAAGTTATTTCAATGTCACGCCCAGTTCTCAGTAATTTGCATACTGAAACTCCTTTCTGTAGTTAGTAACCAGGCCAAATTATACCTAACTAGATCCAAAGCATTACAAATTCAAAATTGTGGGTTCCAGGGTGATAGAACTTTTATTCACACCAATGATTGCCTCACGTAGAAGATGTGTTGTGAGTACGTTACAAATCACACCTGAGGGGAGAGAGCAGCCTGACCTCTGTCTGGCGCTCACCGTGCACCACGAGAGACGGGCAGTGAGGGCCGGAGTCCGCCGTGCGGGGCCTGGCCCCGCCCCTTCCCGGCTGGGCCGCCTTATGCTGGTCCCCCAGCCACTTGGTGCCGCCTCCTCAGACGTGGAAGGGTTTCAGAAAAGCGCCTTTCTCGTGGAACTCAGCACACTACGAAGTGAATTAGCTTGGCTAACCCTCACGACAGTCCGTGCAGTAGGTACTTGCCTCATGCCCTTTAGTAGTTTTCTGAGATGCGGATAACCACGTGCCGGTGCACCGAGTTCCCCTGAAGTGAGCCGAGCGCTGGGGTTTCCTTGGCGCATCAGTGTCAGTGGGTAGGAAAGTGCTCAAAACTCTGTCCTCTGAGAGGAAGGTGACGTTAACCAAGTGAATCAAGTCGATGTTTTCTCTCCTGGATTCTGGGGTTAAATTTGTATTTTTTAAATGATTTGTTTCATTGGCTTCTCCGCCGCTTCACTTACTTATAGCAAGTGAAGAGGGGTCCTAGCAGTGGGGTTATTCATTACCTCCCCGCGCTGGATGTTGCCATGGGCAACAGCAGCGGTGTCCTTCGCCGACTTGTGTTTTGGAGGCTCCACGTCTGTGGCAACACGGAGTTCCGAGGGGCCACTGAAACGTAGCTCCGTGGCCCCAAGTACTAGACACCGGGAGGTGCTCGGGCTCAGGACACCACACGAGGTCGGGAAGCACACTCAGTGAGACTGCGCAGTATTCATTCCGACACTTCACACGTGATGGCGTGATCAGCCGTGAATCAAATGTGTCAAAGTGAATTATTTGAAGAAAGTGCTGAGAGACAAGGCTGATAAGTTACAGGGATGGATAATGGATCCTAGGAACAAAAGTGAGAGTTACGGAGGTCGCCTGGACTCGGGAATGGAGGAGTGAAAGTGTGTGAAGAGGAGGATGTGGATGTGGTTGTTCTCCGTATTGTGAGAAAACTGCAGGACTGGACGTAGGTCAGTCCAGATCTCAGGAGCTGTGAGGGCCTCTCTCAGGAGAGAGCAGGTGGTGTAGACGGTGCTTCTCAAGTTTCTGTGCACAACAGTCTCCCGGGGCAGCGGTCAAGTGCAGACGCCCAGGTTCCTACCAGCATGTCTGACCTCATGGGCCTTTGGTCGGTCTAAGAATGTGCATTATCAGGTACTTTCATGGGATTCTGCTGCAGATAGCCCTGGAAACAAATGTTGAAACGCATTTGAGTTTCACCAGTAGCCACTCAAAGCCCAGGGGCTGCACGGAGTGGCCGCCCGTGGCTGTTCCGACTCTGCATGTTTGTGCAGGTCGCCCGAGTGGCTCCGAGCTGTTGCCGAGGCACCTGCGTTTAGAAGCGGTGAGAGGGCTGCATTGGTCAGGGCTCCTCTAAGCAGCTGGCTGTCAGAGAAGTCACATAGTGAGCCAGACAGAGGGGTGGGAAATTCCTTAAAATGTATCACCACCGGTAAAAGAACAAGGAATATCGACAGGGAGAAGTCGAGTGGTGGGCTACTACCCCTTTAATTTAAGACATGGGACATCACCTTCAGGCAATATTTTGAACCCCCCTTGTCACACAGGACACTCGGGGAAGGGATTGCCAAGTAAGTATTTATATTTCAGATGTGTTGACGTGTCTTGATGGCAAACGGACACTGGATTTATGGACATGAGCCTCGCTCACTGTGTTCTTCAGGTGTACTCTTCAATTCTGGTCCTATAAGTTTGTTCTTGTTTTCTAGGGTGGAGCTATGACATCGAAGAGAGGAAGGTTCCGAAACCCAAGTCCAAGTCTTATGGCGCAAACTTCTCTTGGAACAAAAGAACAAGAGTATCCACAAAATAGGTCGGCACTGGCTCAGTCCCTGCGAATCAAGCCAGCTGTGCCGTATTTATAGTCCGTGTATAACACATCTCTTCATCTCCTAATAAACTTGACCTTCCAAGTACAGATACATTTTGTGGTGTTTATTTTAAACGTTTTTTGATGTTTCAAGTAGAACATGTTACAGTTTCTTACACAGAGAGGAGATTTGATGTATGACACCTCTAGGAAATGTCAGTATTTAAAATGCATTAAAAAAGAATGCAGCTGCAGCCCTGAAATTCTGCACTTTTTGTATCCACTCTCAAGTTCATGAACTACCAGCCACATTATTAAAATGCTGTCTTAGAAACTCTTTTGTTTTATTGTGGGTAGAGGAATTCATGATTACATTGCAATCCGATAAGCCCAAACCCAAATCTCATTGGGGTTCTCTTCTCTAATTAGAACTTTACATTCTCTAAGCTACTTTGAGCCTGAAACAATCTACAATAGATAAAAAGAAAGGAATCCAAACACAGAATGAAGAGTCATCAACATACAAGAGAAGGGAGTAAGAGAATAAGAACAGAGAAAAACTACAAAAACAAAGGCCGAGTAATAAGATGGTAATCATCCACATACCGATCAATAATTACTTTGGACTAAATGCTCCAGTGAAAAGACGTAGGGCGGCTGAGTGAATGAACACGAGACCCGTGCATGTGCTGCCTACGAGAAGGTCGCTTCCGACTGAAACACAGTGACTAGGAAGGAAAGGGAGGGGGGCGATGTGCATGCAAATGGAGACAAAAGTAAAGCTGGGTAGCAATGCTTCGGGCAGACAAAACAGGCTTTAAAGTAACGGCTCCGACGAGGCAGAGAGGGGCATTTTGTAATCATAGAGGGGTCAGCCCATCGAGAGGGAGCAACTCCTGTGAGCATCTGTGCACCCAACGCAGGAGCACCCAAGTGCACAAAGCGAGCCGTGACTGACATGAAGGGAGAGCTCGGCAGCCATACAGTCGCAGAGGGACTCTCACACCCCGTTGACGTCAGTGGGGAGATCAGACAAGACAGAAGCTCAGCAAGGAGGCAGTGGCCTGAAACGACACGTTAGACCAGGTGGACTGACTTTTCTCAAGTTCACGTGGAACTCGAAGAGGAGAAGAGACAGCCGACTCCACAGGAATAAAAGAATGATCAGGAAGTACAAACAATTAAATGCCAACGGATGGGACATCCTGGAAGAGCTTGATCAATTCCTAGAGACACACAGTCTTCCAAAGCTGAATCAGCATCAAACAAAAAGTCTGAACAGACCAGTAATTACTAATAAAATCAAAACAGTAATCAGTAACTTCCAACAAACAAAAGCCCTGGACCAGATAGATGGTTTCACAGGTGAATTTTACCAACATTCAAAGAGTAATTATTACTATCCTCAAAAAATGCCAAAAAATTAAAAAAGAGGAAGGCTCCAAAACCCATTTTACGAGCCAGGCATTACCCTGAGATCAAAACCAGACAAAGATACTACAAAAAAATAAAATTATAGGACAATGTCTCTGATGAACTTAGATATATAAAAAATTCCTCAACAAAATAGTAGCAAACCAAGTTAAGCAATACTTAAAAAGATCATACACCAGTATCAAGTGGGATTTATTCCTGGATGTAAAGCTAGTTCAATATTGGCAAACCAGTCAATATGATACACCACATTATAAAAATGAAGGATAATAATCGTGATATTAATGTAGAAAACACATTTGACAAAGTCCAACATCCATTTTTCATTAAACACTCTCATCAAAGGAATATGGGGAACATACTTCAACATAATAAAGGCCACATATGACAAACCCACTGCTAATATCAACAGTGAAAAGCAGCTTTTTCTTTAGAATCTGCAACAAGACAAGGATGTCTGATTTCATTACTTCTAGTCAACATCGTATTGGACATCTTGGCAACAGCAGTCAGAGAAGAAAAGGAAACAGTATTTGAACAGGAAACACAGTAAAGCTCGTTTGCCGATGACGTGGTACATATGGAGAGAACGCAAAAGAAAAGTTTTATGAACTAATTAGTAAAGTAGGACACAAAATTAATACTCAGAAATTGGTTCCCTTTTTATACACCAATAACAAATTCTCACTAAGAGAAACTAAGAGAACAATCTCATGTGCAGTTGCATGAAAAAGAATAAAATACCTAAGAATAAATTTAACCACAGAAGGGAAAGACCTGTACTTAGAAAACTGTAAGACTTTGAAGAAGACACAAATCAGTGGACAGCTGTAAGGTGCTAATGGGTAGAAAGAATTAACATCTTTAAATGTCCATACTACCAGAAATCCACAGATTCAGTGCAATCCTTATCAAAATACCAATGGCATTTTTCACAGAAATAGAACAAGTAATTCTAATATTTACATAGAACCCCAAAACACCCCCAACCACTGAAGCCATCTTGAGAAAGAACGATGTAGGTCAATCGGTTCAGACTATACTACAAAGTGATATTTAAAACAGTACTGCGCTAGCATAAATACACCCAGATTCACGGAACAGAATAAAGAACCCAGCAGTGACTCCACACCTCTGTGGCCAATTACTCTGTGGCAAAGGAGGCAAGACCACACAGTGGGGCAAAGACAGCCTCCAGGAAATGGTGTTGGGGAAACTGGACCACCAACTTCGCCATATAAAAATAAACTCGAAATGGGTGAATGGTGGAAGGTCATTATCCAATGATACATATTTGGTAGGGGGTGAATATCCACAATATAAAGGAATTCATACTACTTAACACCAAAAAAAAAAAATCAATTAAAAGTGGGCTGAGGACCGAGGCACTTCTCTGAGGAGGACGCACAGGTGGCCAGCAGATGTGTGAAAGGGTGCTCGGTGTGGGCAATCAGGGAAAGGCAAATTAAAACCACAGCGAGATGCCCGCCGACGCCGGTCAGAATGGCCACCCTCAGCAACCCGTCAGTGCTGGCGAGGATGTGGGGGAAAGGCACGCCGTGCGCACTGCTGATGAGAATGTCAATCGGTGCCGTCACTGTGGAAACCAGCTATGGAGGTTCCTCAAAAAATTAAAAGTGGAACTACCACATGACTCAGCAGTTCCACTTCTCGGTATTTATCTGGAGAAATCCAAGGCAGTAATTGAGCAGATACATGCATCCCTATGCTCACTGCAGTATCTGTAGTAGCCATTTATGGAAGCAGCTCATTGTTCCACAGACAAGTGGATAGAGGAGCAGCGTGCGTGTCTGATGGGACCGTGCTCGCGTGTTGGAAAGAAGGAGCTCTCGCCGTTTGTGACTGCCATGAGGGGTCTAGGGGGTATTATGCGAGGTGAAGTAAGTCAGAAGAAGACAAATACCATAGGATTTCGCTTATATATCAGTTGTAATTGGAAAATTAAAAAAATCTTAATTGTACATTTTGGTGTATTGAAATTATGTCAAAAATTGGTGTAAACATTAAAAAAAACTCAGTGTTATGTCAAAGCGACACTTTCTGATACGTGTGATTAATGAGCATGTGCTGTGGCTTACAGTGGACAAACAGATGAACAACTATAATGTTTCTGAATCCTGGTTGAGAAGATGGTGTTAGAATTCATATACAAAATAGCCCAAAAGTCAGATTTTCCATTCCTGTAGTCATTTGCACTGTCAGTAGGATGGTCCATGTGGAACAAGGCAAAGTGGAGAAATGTTGGAAGGAAGGATTACTCAAAAATGACATTTCTAAAAAAACAAAAAAATAAGATACTTCTCTAGTTTTCCATTATTGTGTAAAAGGAAACAACAAAATTCTTAACATACCTGATTTGATGAAGCGTTCATTCTCTGGTGTGATTTGGCTTTCTGTTTACAAATCGATGCATGGGAAGACGGATTCGCTTCTGGTTGTGCTGGATGCCAGACGCCAGTGAGGCGCCCCGCTGAAGACCCACAGCGGGCGGCGGGCCGTGGGCTTGGAGATTAGCCTGCGGGCCGAGAGCACAGCCGTAAGCTAATAGCTACCAATACGGCAGTGAACACAGTCCAAGTACAAGATTATGAGGGAGAGCGAGGAGAGGTCAAGGCCAGTTCCTTGGGAAAGATATTTTTGGTAAACGAAGAGGAAGAGATAGTCAGCAAGGAATAGAGGACACCAGTGAAGGATTTTTTAAAATAAAAAGGGTTATCTTTAAGCTCAAAGGCCACATACCTCCTTGTAGGTTGCTCGGTGCTTGAGATCAAGGTGACTAGGATATCAGAAATGGAAACTGAATAAAACTAAATGCAATTTCGATTAGAGATGGGATTCTCCTAGTAAGCACAAAGCTTTCTCGTTCGTTAGTTTCCTATGGTCATTGTAACAAATCACCACAAACTTGGGGGCTTAAAACAACGTGTATTTATTCTACACTTTTGGAGTTCAAAAAGCCCAAAATCAGTTTTGGGGGGCCAAGATGAAGGCGTTGTCAGGGTACCCCATCCGGAGGATCTGGGGAGAAACCACACCCTCGCCTTTTCCAGATCCCCGAGCTGCATCTCTCGCCTTCCTTGGCCAGTAGCTGCGTCCTCCACGTTCAAAGCCGATGGCATCTTGCCTTAGTCCTGTGGTCACCGTCCTCCCCTCAGGTCCGAGTCCCCGCTGCTTCTCGGCAGGACGCTCGTGACTCCAGTAACTGCTCCCAGATGGTCCGAACTGGGAAAAATAGAGCCGTGCAAAGGGCCCAGAACCCCCCTCTCCAAACTGTCAAGTTCCTGCGAGGTTCGTTTGGTGGTTCATAGTCACCAGTGTTTCTGTGAAGGACTGATGATGTCGAAGAACCATCAAAGACAACAGATCTTAAAGCTGCGGAACAGGGAGGAACTTATTCACGGTTCACAAAGTCAGTCTTTCTAGCACAATGAGGCTTTCTGCTCTCTGTCCTTGGGGGCAGTTTCCTAAAACGGTCCCACGTGCATTCTGACCTGCCTAGTGACGTTTAGGCCTGCTGGAGACCAGAAGTGTGTTTTTTTTATTTTAATATATTTTATTGATTATGCTATTGCAGTTGTCCCATTTTTCTTCTCCCCTTTATGCCCCTCCACCCTGTACCCCCCTCCCACCATCATTCTCCCCCCGCTTAGTTCATGTCCCTGGGTCGTACAGGTAAGTTCTTTGGCTTCTCCATTTCCTATACTATTAACCTCCCCCTGTCTATTTTGTACCTACCATTTATGCTTCTTATTCCCTGTACCTTTCCCCCCTCGCTCCCCCTTCCCCTCTCTGCTGATAACCCTCCATGTGATCTCCATTTCTGTGATTCTGTTCCTGTTCTAGTTGTTTGCTTAGTTCATTTTTGTTTTTGTTTTTTTAGGTTCGATTGTTGATAGTTGTGAGTTTGTCGTCATTTTACTGTTCATACTTTTTACTTTCTTTTTCTTAGATAAGTCCCTTTAACATTTCATATAATAAGGGCTTCGTGATGATGAACTCCTTGAACTTGACCTTATCTGGGAAGCACTTTATCTGCCCTTCCATTCTAAACGATAGCTTTGCTGGATAGAGTAATCTTGGATGTAGGTCCTTGCCTTTCATGACTTGAAATTACTTCTTTCCAGCCCCTTCTTGCCTGCAAGGTTTCTTTTGAGAAATCAGCTGACAGTCTTATGGGAACTCCTTTGTAGGTAACTGTCTCCTTTTCTCTTGCTACTTTTAAGATTCTCTCCTTGTCTTTACTCTTGAGTAATGTAATTATGATGTGCCTTGGTGTGTGCTTCCTTGGGTCTAGTGTCTTTGGGACTCTCTGAGCTTCCTGGACTTCCTGGAAGTCTATTTCCTTTGCCAGATTAGGGAAATTCTCCTTCATTATGTTTTCAAATAAGTTTTCAATTTCTTGCTCTTCCTCTTCTCCTTCCGGCACCCCTGTGATTTGGATGTTGGAACTTTTAAAGTTGCCTACAGAGGTGAGAAGGGCGCAGGTAAAGCAGTGGACGGTTTAGCTCACAGGTGGCAAACACAAGGCCTGTGGGCCGAATCCAGCCTTCCACCTTGTTCTATCCAGCCTGCGCCGAGCTCTCGCTTAACTGTTAAGGAGTAGTTGCATTTATACAGTCCTAAAATTATTTCGGCCCTTTGAAGGCAACCATGAGGCTGATGTGGCCCCCGGTGAAAATGAGTTTGACACCCCTGGACGTAAACTTTTAAAGTTGTGTTTATAATTGAGAATAAACAGCACTAACTGACCTGCTGCGAATATGTGAGTTAATCCATGGTTTATGGGTAAGCAAGGGAAACAATGAATGTATATCATTAACATGATATAGTTGATTTACTTAATATCTCACTCAAATTTACTCTTCAATGAAATTTAAAGAAAATCTCCAACAATGATAGGTTACAGTGTATACCTGCTGGTATTTTTTCAGTATCGATAAATCACTATCAATTCTGTAAGTTTGGGTTTGAAGATTTTATAATTCTCAATGATAACGTAGGCGTGAATGAAGGCAATTACATTCATTTAAAGTAAAAGAAGAGACTCTCTGGAGCTTAGTTAATAACAAGTCCTTCTGTCTTCAGGAGGCACGTCTTTGGTTTTCTGAGCAACGCTAGAACTGGCGAGAGGTCACAGCTCAGTCTCTGATCACCTGCCATCGGGGTGCGTGCTGCACACCCCGTCCCCGTCAGTTTGGGTCGCTGCCATGAACCGCCCGCAAGCGCCATGGCTTCCAGACAGGAAGCGTTTCTCTCTCACAGTTCTGGAGGCCGCGAGGCTCAGGCCAGGGGTCACGTGAGTCGGGTCCTGGTGAGCGCCCCCCTCTTAGTTCGTAGTCCTTGTTTTCAGTGTTCCCACCCAGAGAAGGAATGACAGGCGTCCTCTGAGCTCCTTCCAAGGGTACGAATCCCCTTCTCGGCAGCCCCCGACCTAATCGCCTTCCAAAGGCCCACTTCCTCATACAGCACCTTGGGAGTTAGGGTGTCAACCTCCAAATTTTGGGGGGACACAAATATCCAGTCCATGATATTCCACCTCTGGCCCCCCAAAAGTCATGCCCTTCTTGAATGCAAAACACGTGCATTTCACCCCGACAGCCCTCAAGGTCTTCAGATGCCCTGGCCTCGACGCTGAAGTCCAAGGTTCACCTGAAATCTAGACCATCCGCGTGAGGCTCGGACATGGCTCGTCCCGAGCGAATTCCTCCCCAGCTGTGAGCACGTGAAGCCAAACAACTTGCGTGCTTCCCAAGCACAGTGCGGGACTCGAGCAGGACGGACATTTGCGTTCCGGGAGGGAGACTGGGGACAGACGGAAGGGCTGCCGGTCCCAGGTCATCCATAACCTAGAAGGGCAGACAACAGTGACCCTTCAGACTCAAGTCTGACCCTCTTTGGTGTGATGCCCCACCTCCGGCACCCCCGGGGTGGCCCGCCCGCCCAGCCCTCCGCGGAGGCAGCGCCCGGGTCGCAGTCCCCGTGGCCGACGGCAGCCCCCAGCACCCTACAAGGGGAGCCAGCCCTGGCTCCTGTGCCACGCACCCTGGGCCTGTGGAGGGGTGGCTTCTCTCACAGATCATTTTCATGTAATTATGAGAGCAATTGACAAAAACACGGCCCCGGCACTCTAAACAACTGCATGCTGTGGCAAGTAAACCCCACAAATATGAAAACCAAACAAAAATGGTTCTCACCACCAGTTTACAATTCTTTATGGGGGAAACATTTTGAAAATGTTAAAGCTATCAAATGATTATCAGGAAGGGCGATTTACACGTGACTCAGAAGCAGTGTGTGACAGTGACAGAAGTAGTCGCGGGGCGCAAAGTACTGCGCAGGGGACAGAGTCCGTGCCGTAGGGACCACGTACGGCCAGCCGGGCACTGGACTTGGGGGGGTCATCTGATGAGGTGGACCGATGTCTAACCACTGTGTTGTCTACCTGAAACTAACATAATATCGGATGTCAACCGTAATTGAAAAAATAGCTTTTAAAGTATCAAAGGAGACACAGTTTTCCAGACAGGCATAGGCTAAGGCTGATCCCCACTAAACCGCCTTATAACTGTTTTAAAGGGAGGCCTTTGAGCGAAGAAGGAAGGGTGCGAGTTGGCTTTAGGAAAACTCGGAAGTAAAAACCTCGCTGGCGAAGGTATGTGTGTAGTGAAGGCGGCAGATGAACCACATCCACAGGTAGTACAAAGATTAAAAACAACGTTAGTAGAGCGAGTGCCACTACACGATTAGTTAAGGGACACACAACGTCAGAAGATGCCAAGTGTGACCTCACAAACAACTTTGGGGGCAGGGAAACAGCATTACATCTTAGGCGTTCACACTTAAGTGATGCATGTAAAACAGGCTTCTAAAGAGAAGTTCTTGTGTGGAAACCCCACGGTATCAGAAAGCAGAAACCCAGAATAGACATTACAAAAATAAAGAGAGAGGGCACAGTACTAAAGAGAGTTAAGGCATAAAGCAAGAGAAGGAAGGGAGAGAGGAACGGTAAAACAGCCAGAGAATAACCCACAAAGTGGCGATGAGGACACACCTACTGGTAATCCCTTTGCATGTCCGTGGGCTAGATGCTGCAATAAAATGACCCACGGCAGCTGAATGCATTAAAAAATAAGACACATCTATTTGCTGCCCGCAGAATTTTCTTTCTTGAGGTGTAAGGTTACCTACAGACAGAAACTGAAGTGGTGGAAAAGATATTCCATGAAAAGGGAAATCAGCAACAAGAACAACAAATCTGGGGAAGCTGGAGTTGTATGAGAGGAAATACGCTTTAAACAAAGAGTGTGCTAGAGAAAAGGAAGGGTATTCCGCAATGCTGAAGGGGTCAGTCCCACCGGAGAAGACATTCTTTCTAAATAGTTATACACCCAACATAGAAGCACCTAAGTATAGAAAGCCAATATTAACAACAATAAAGGGAGAAATAGACAGCAATAAAATGATAGTGGGGACTTTAATATTTTCCACTTTCCTCCATAGAGATAGATCGTCCACACAAAAAAAACCAATAAGGAAACATCAGCCTTAAAGTGTGCCTTCAACCAGCTGGATCTAACAGTCTCCCCCAGACAAAAGAGCCCATATCCTTCCTAAGTGCGTGTGGACGACCCCCGGTATAGATCGTTAGGCCCCAAATGTCAATAAGTTTAAGAAGACTGACATCATATCAACGTCTTTTCAACAACAATGCTATAAAACGAGGAATCAATTACAAGAAGACAACTGGAAAATTCATAAAGATGTGGATATTAAGCAACATGCTACTGAACAACCAATGGGTCAAGGAAGAAATCAAAAGAACTGAAAAAAAAATACCGTGAGACTAATGAAAATGTAAATACAACATACCAAAACTAATGGGATGCAGCAAAAGCAATTCTAAGAAGGAAGCCCATAGCTATAAATACCGACATCAAGAAAAATCTCAATTAGCCTAATTTTACACGGCACTAGAAAAGGAAAAACAAATGAAGACCGAAGGTAGTGGAAGGCAGTGAATAGCAAAGATCAGAGCAGAAATAAATAAGAGACTAAAAATAGAATAGAAAAGATCGACGAAACAAATGGTTCTTTTGAAAAGATAGACAAAATTGACAAACCTTTATAGATTCACCAAGAAAAACTAAGGAAGGACTCAAATAAGACAAAAATGGAAGAAGAGATTTACAACTGATGCTGCAGAAATATAAAGGATCGTAAGACAATATTATGAACAAATTATACACCAACTAATTGGGCAGCCTGGAAGAAATGGATTAATTCCCAGAAACATAACCTACCAAGACTGAATCATGAAAAAACAGAAAATCTAAATGGAATGATTACTAAGGAGATTGAATCAGTAAACAAAAGCCTTCCAACAAAAGGAGCAGAGAGCTTCACTGGTGAATTCCACCAGATACTCAAGAAAAATTAATACTAATCCTCAAACTCTTCCAAAAATACAGGAGATGAGAACACGTCCCCATTCATTTTACAAGGCCTCTATTACCCCAACGCAAAGCCAGACAGGCACACCACAAGGAAAAGAAAGTACAGGCCAGTATCTCTGATGAACATAGATGCAAAAATCCCTAACAAAATACTAGCAAACCCAACTCAACAACACATGAAAAGAATCGTACATCCTGATCCAATGTGATTTATTCCAGGAACGCAGAGATGATTGGACAAGCGCAAGTCTTTAATGTGACACACCGCAGTAACAGCATGAAGGGGACACTCACACGGCCATCTCAACAGATTCAGAAGACAGAGTTGACAAAATTCAACACTGACTTTTGATTTAAAAAGCTCTCAACAGAGCGGATATATAGGGGACATATTTCAACATAACAAAGGCCGTCTATATGGCGATCCCATAGCTGACATCATGGGCAATGGTGGAAAGCTGCAAGTGTTTCCTCCAAGTTCGGCAACGAGGCTAGGGTGCCGGTTGTCGCCGCTCCTGTTCAGCGTAGTACCGGAAGCCCTAGCCGGAGCAATTAGGCGGGAACAAGAAATAAACGTCAGCCAACTTGGAGAGGAGGAAGTAAAGCTCACTGTGTTCAGTGATGTGATGTGGTATGTAGAAGCCCTAGACATTCCACCGAAACACTTGGAATAAATGGATTCAGTAAGGGC
>PVJI01012503.1:0-51417 GCA_004026765.1 Micronycteris hirsuta | reverse complement strand
AGTATCAGAGAATGTCAATATTTTCCCAGGATAAGAAAGATTTTTCTAAGCATAAAATTTATGGAAGAAAGCTATTTGGGGGTGTGAGAAACAATCAATGTGTTTGTATCAAAAAATGAGACAGTTCTGATATTTGACAAATATTAGAAGCTAAATTAAAAACAAATGATAAATAAGAAAATGTTTTATATAAGTGTGTTTTTACAAATCAATAGCAAAAATAATAAGTTAAAGACATGTACAGGCATTTAAAAAAGAAAACAATAGAAAAGGCATGAACAGACAATAACCTTGCAGAATTCAAATAATGGAAAACTAGATTATGATATTCAAACTTACCAGTAATAGTTAAATAAAACTTAATTCAAAGATACCATACATATCAAATATATCTATAGGATTGTTCATCATAGCATTATATTTATCAGCAAATGACTAAAATGGGAGGGTTCTGTGTGCCAACAGGGGGAAATTGATCAAGTTAAATAAAAATACACACTTATGGAATAATATTTAATGACATACTTTTGCTGTTTAGTGAACAGGAGGAAAATGTAGGCTACAAATATGTATTTGATGTAACTATCAATAAAAAATGGGATACAAACTCACACGCAAATTTATTTTTGTTAAAATATGTGTTTATGTTTTAAGAACAAGTTATATTATACAGATTAGATTTTATTAAGAATATATGTATGGTTCTATCTATACAGCTAGACTAACATACTTGTAGAAAAAAATAAGTTAGAAATAAATATATTGAAGTTTTAACATATTTATCTCTGGAAAATAGAGTTAAGAATTAATGTTATTTATCTGTATTTTGTTTTGCATTTCTCAAGTGTCCTCAGATAATCACATATTGTTTGTATCCCTAAGCTATCACTAATAAAAAATCCTAAATAGGAGTAGGCAGCTTGTTTAATATGGGACAAGAGAGTAACGTGGTTACCAACAAAACTAACAGGATCTCTGTTGCTGAAGCCAAAGAACAATACAAACAGGTAATTTCTGGGTCAAGTGAAAACTGTTACAACAGTTCAACATCTAGGGACAGGTACACATGGACTATGAATATGAAGACCTTGAGGAGGAGGACATTGATATGAATGGCAAGTCCAAGGGTATGCCTTGTGGTCAAAATAAACTTGTCCAAGTCCTTGAAGAGCTTTTGACAAACAGACAAGGGAAAGACTTGAGATTGGAAAACATCACTGATAAGGAGAAAACTGAAAAAATAAGCAAACAAACAAATAAAAGATAATACTACAGAGGAGCTCATGTGCAAAGAGTCTTTTTTCATACATGTGCAGGCAATTTCTCTTCTCTACAAGTCTCTTTCTTCCAGTAAACAATCTAGCCATCTGGTTTCCAGTCTGGGTGTTTTTGAATCTAGAAAGGATGGTGGAAGAGAAATTGTATCAGCCTCCTGGGCTTCTAGTTCAGAGACCCTGGTAGCTCTCACTAACTGGATCCTCCTCTAAAATGAGAAATTCAAGGGTAGAATAGGCAACAATTTCAGTTTAGTTAATTTAACTCATTCTTTGCTTTATGTCTTGGCCAAAATCACAGGCTGCTCATTTGGCCAAAGTCTCAGGCTAAACATTCCTTATCATTGAATTCTTGTTACACAGATGGCTGAGCTTGAGTCAGATGATTAGCATGTTTAACTCTCAACTTCTAAGAATATGTCCTTCCTGAAATAGACATTCCAGTTAAGTGTGTATCATTAATGATCTCAATCTTTATTCTCATATGTCATTTCTTAATTTCCATTCCCTCTGTGTCTTGCATATCTATTTCACCTTCATGCCTAACCCATTCTTTCTTTTGGAGATTGTCTCCTCTGCACCTAGCTCTTCTGCCTCCTTCAGCGAGTTTCACGTACCTGGTATGTATCGTCTACATGTGACCCACAGTGAGACATAAGACCTCTCTAGTCGACAGCAGGGTAAAAAAAAATGATCCAAAGAAAAAGTCTTTTCTAAAGAAACACTTCTTTGTACACCCATAGCAGAGATGCCTTTGGACCACCAAAAAAAAAAAAAATAATAATAATGCTTTCTTTTTTAGCAAATCCAGAGCCCAAATCACACTGTTTGACCATTTCCAGACAGCAGCCCACTGTATCCTGCGTTGTTCCAAAATCTTTTCACATGAAACAATCCTCTTCCAATTGATCACAAAGCACATTACAGAGGGAGACCCCAACCAGAAACAGGGACCTAGCCAGCTATCCCAACCCTTGTAACTTGCGGATTCCTCAGGTGAACTCAAATGCTCTTCCTGAAGGTGAAATCAGTCTTCAGAGTCTGCTGAACCTTTTAGTCCCTTGAAAGTTCTTACAGTGTCTATAAAAATTTCTGCTCTTAACCTTTCTTGTGTTATAAAAAGAACAGCCACGTTCCTCATAACTATTTGATGTCTTATATAAAACCCTTTATAAAATAAAATAAAATAAATCTCCCCAGATAGCCTCAAAAGAAAAGTTGCTTGGCGTTGTCTTTAAACGGCATGCTTATTTAATATCGACATGAAAATAGAGTCAGGGCTCTGAATTCTGGGCTGCCCATTCTGGCATTGAGGAGCACTGTTAAAACCTGCCAGTTGCTAAAATATCCCTTCTACTCCGTGGGGAGACAGTGTCAAGAGTATAAGCCAGAAAGGGAAATGTTGGCTGGCATCCAAAAACAGTTGTAGAAAAGAAGGTTCCTTTCTCCGACAGCCTTCTGACATGCTTTCTTCAGTTTTGCCATGAAGTTGAAATCTTTCCTCAGGAGAGATGAGTGTATATATTAAGGCTGCACGAGTGTGGTGGGCTCAGGAATTTCAAACATGGCCCGATCTGACATGAAGGAAGAAAGAGGAGGGGGGGGGGAGGAGGAAGAAATCGCTGAACCTCCAGAAAGGCCTGTCAAAAGTAAGCCATTTCAACAGGTTTATCTTTGAAATGTTTCAACTGCCAAACTCTTCAGGGTCTTCTAATGTAATCTGGACCCAGTCCTGGTATGATTTTATACATGGCTACTTGGTTGTTTGATTTCTGATAGTTTGGGCTCATCATATATAATGATACACGTGACCTACAGACTAAAACATGGGCATGTATGAAGTAATTAACACACAACACTCTAGTATTGAAAAGCAGCTAAGAAATGCAGTCAAAATTCTAAGGGCCTACCTGGAAGCAAGAAGTCGTGATAGGAAAAGCACATAAAATAAACTCTGCGATCTCAGCTAGCAGTGACTCTATCATAGACAAGACTGGCCGGCCTCTGCCTGGACTCAGGCTTACAAAGACTCAAAGGCTCAGACAGCACTGGTAGAGGGTGTGTCTGTGCGGACCTATCAGCCCACATGACTGAGCTGGAGCCAGGAGGGCCCCTCGAGCAAAAGAAAACTTCAAAGAAGATCCCTGTGCATATTAGGCACTATACTCAAAAGCTATTCCTCTACAAAAAAAAAAAAAAAAGCCAAAAAGTAAAAACTTGGCAGTGTCTAAATAATTTCACCAATGACTTTAACAGCAGATTACATGTACGTTAGACCTTAACCAACTGTGCAGGTTTAATTGTCTTTATTTCATTCTTTCTTATGAAATGTGTTATAATTAGTTATTTTTTCACAAGTGTAAGAAAGGGAAGAATTTCTAAGCTGAATGTCCCTCTGAATCACTGTTAATAGGTGAGCAAAGAAATAAACCAGGTATAATTGTGTGCTAAGGAAGTTGAAAGTTAATTTCTAGATAAGCCTATATAGCCATCAAACTCTGTAATAGAAACAAAAAGCAAAATTGTTTTGATTTGTCTATTCAGTAAATTTCTGGTTTTGTCCTTTCACTAGCTAGTTGTTTATCTTCTTTACAGGAAACAGTTCCTTTGAACAACAATTTTCTCTCTTATAAAGTAGAAATAATAATAACGCCTCCTTCTCAATATTATGTGATTTCAAAAGGTACAGTGGATGTGTCTTTAGCAGACTATAAAATGACGCTGCACACATGTTGATTCACGAGGTAGTAGTAATATCTCTGATACATTTCACTCACAAGATTGAAGAGAGAGGATATTTTATAGCTTCTTAGATTTTAATCAGTTTCTAATACACTAATTTCATGGTCATAAAATATTAGAGCTGAAAGACATCTTAGAAATTATCTCATTCAAACTTCCTTGTTTTCAAGGCCCAGAGAGTTTGTGATGCGCTCAGCATCAAACAGCAAACTTAAGTTAGGGACATGCATAGCATCCAGACAGCTATTCTAGGTGCATACGTCTGTGATACCGGCGATTGAGACCTAGCTAAATAGTCTATTTGACAAAATTCTCTGACTTTTTGCAAAAGATTAAATTAACAAATCTGCCCTTAAAGGGATTTCTATAAAGTAAAATTTCTATTTACTCATTAGTTCTTATAATGTAGTTTAGGAAAAAATGATGCCATGGAAACAGGAGCCAGAGAAATTTTTTAAAGCTATAAATTCAATCTTCTCATCCTTTTGCTTAAACCTTTCTATCAGCTCTCTCTGGACCTTATTATAAAAACTCCTCAGCATCTCCTGCAAGGTTCACATGCTCTGATTCCTGCTGGCTTACACAATCTCTGCCCTATTGCAACACCCTTTCATTAGTTATGATTTGGCTATGCCTGCTTTTTCTCCTTTTCCAATTCTGAGATCAGGTAACGATGATGATTTTTCCTCAGATCACAAGAGATACCTCCTGTGACTTCCCCAGTCTCATTTCTATCTCCCTATTTGGCCCATGATGCTCAGCCCTCTAGAATGGTCTTATGGGTATTTTGCAGTTATAGTATCAGCCTCTGCCACGAGAACATAAGCTCCATTAGGGCAGCAATTCCTGTCTTTTTTACAAACTACTGAATCCCCAGTATGTAGCTAAACCAGCTAGTTAACACTAGCCCAGCACGTAGTGTAGCCATTAAATTGTTTATAAAACAAATAAAAAATTGAATGAATGAATGAATACATGAATGAGTAGACCACCAATAACTTTTGCTAAAAAAGAAGCTAAGATGGTGATCAGAACATCTTGCAGTTCTGACCTGGTTACAGCATCTTGGCAACCAGGCCTATGTTAAAAGACTTGTGTGAGGAAATATTCGCACTTGATATCAAGATCAAAGAACACCAAAGACAAACTTCACTGTATCAGAATTTCACATCAAACCAGGCCTTAGCATCAGGTAAAGTCATTAATTTTATGAATTAATAAGTAAATATTTTAATAACCTTAAATATTCAAGGTGTACAGCATACAGGGGAGTGAGGGAAACCAAAGGTACTTAAGATTCTGTTTCTAACATGAAGTCCAAATAGTTTGCTTTGGGATCTAAGGTATAAATATGCAGCAAATTGTATAACAGTGCAAAAGTTGAATAAAAATATTCAAAATTTAACTAGCAACTGTTATGGACACCATGCTTCCGTTCCCTCCAAAGTTCATTTGTTCAAATGTAATTCCCAATGGGAAGGTATTTGGTTGGAGTTGGGGGCCTTTGGGAAGTGATTAGGTCATAGGGTGGAGATCTCATGACTGGAATTAGTGACCTTATAAGAGGAATGCCAGGAAGTCAGCTAGCTCTCTGCCCAGCACGTGATGATGCAAGCAGAAGTCAGGAGTCTACAGTCCAGAAAAGGTCCTACAAGAACCTGACCACGCTGGCACCTTGATCTCAAAGTTTCATTTCCCACAACTGAGATCTAGACTTCTGTTGTTTTCAAGCCACCCAGTTTATAGTATTTTCTTAGAGCAGCTGGAGCTAAAACAGTAATGAAGAAAGATACAAATGATAAAGTCTATCTGATCATGTCGGGTAAGTAGAGCAATCAAAAAGTAATATGACTTTAAGAGAAAAAGAAGTGTTCCAAACTGGTACAAACTTGTAAGATTTATGTCGAAAGAATTTTGTTGAGTATGAGTAAACTAATTTCCTTGGTTTCCTTTTTTCCCTCAGACTGCATCTTTTACTGCTCACGTTCTTGACAAGGAAGTGGTTAAAATATATAAAAGTATATATTTTATACCTTTCCCCAAGTATCATTCTAGCATCTCTACCCCAGAATCCTCTTCTGCCAGGGATTAAAGAAAGTCTCATGTCCCAGCGACACTGCACCAGCCAAGTTCAAGGAAATTGAACTCTTGGGTAAGAGCCCAATTCCACTGGATTTGGATGCACTTGCTGATGCTTTTACCTTTGCAGTTAATTGAGTCCCCCCTGCTAGACTCAGGGAAAGAATGTAGTCTTCTTTATTTTGGTTCAACTTTGTAAACTAGCACTGATCATAGCATATCAATGGTGTTTGTCAAATACTTGGAGGACCATTAGAAAAATGAATGAATACTTGGATGCGTTTGTAACAGATACATATAATATCTGTCAGATAATTTATTTTGTCCTAAGCTACAAGCCCTGTTCTCTGCTGAAAGTTGGGGAAAGTCAGTTAAAACATAGATGTTGACATCACTGAGACTTGGGTTCAAAACCCAGCTCACTGCTCTAGCTTTGTAACTCGGAGCAAGATCATTCAATCTATGAACCTCAGTCTCTCTGTCTTTAAAAAGTTTCTTTAAAATTTATCATAAATTGACTTTCCAGGATGAAGAATAATGAATGAGATTGTATATATAATATAATTATTTACTTTTTAATTTGTAGACTGTTCAATAGAATTTTTCCATACCTGGTCTGAAAATAGGATTTTTATTTATTGGTTGTTTGGCTTTTTTTTTCCTCCAGGCCTAAACAATATTAGAATGCCTGATGCTTTTATCCACACCTGATATTAGTTGTACTGCTATTTTTTTGTTTTTTAATCCTGACATCTTCTGGGGGTAGGAAGCCACACAAAGCACCATAATAGGGAAACCACCTTACCACGAGCTTAATATACAGAGTATGGCACAAATAATGCCCTTTTTTTATTACAGTTTTTTATTACAAAACCATAAGCATGTAATTCTGTAACATAACAATATCACACTCAAGCACACCATATGACATTTTAGGTGAAAAGTTCAAATTAAAACTATAAATTATTACACCCATATTATTACCCTTCCAACCACACTCTAGCAGGCCTTACTTCTGCTGGACCCTGTACATACAGCATACTGATTCTTGGCATAATACATCATGAATAAACTTGAAAATAAGATTTCATTTAAGTTTTTTCATATTCTCTGCATTTTGACACTCACTTTAAAAAATATTTCCACTCATCACTGTTTATTGTTCTTCCACATAGAACTGCAAAATTTGAGGGTGGTTAAGCTATGCATTTATTTTAAAGCTAAGGCTCTTTCATCTCTCATATCTTTCTCCATTTTCCATCATTCTGTGACTCCAACTCTCTCTCCTTATCACTTTCGCACTGCACCCAGGCTTGGGGGCCATGGAAGAGCTCATCACTTCCTGGACAAGAGCATCCCTATCTCACAGGAGCAGAAATGGGATGCACGAGTTCATTATCGGTGAAGAAGGGGAGAATGAGCATAACATTCAGAAAAGCTGCTGTGGCGGGCTCTGTGCAAATCAGAGATTTGTGGAAATGATCACATTTCTACAGGCTGCCTTCTCTCCACAGCACGTTCTGCTCATTAATTCATTAATCTTTGTACCATCCCTGCAGCGGAGGTAACTATTATTAGCTTCGGTTTGTAGATGGAGAAATAGAGCTAAAGTACAGTAAAGTTCAGCAACTTGCCCAAGATCACAGTGGGAAATGTTGTTGGGAGTGGGATCTGAGCCCAGAAGTCTTGTCTCCCAAGTGCCTGTTCTAACAGAGACACCCCCTCCCACCCACCCATTAGCATGATGGTTAAGGGAAGCTGTCACTTCATTTCTGGGAGTTGCATTCACCTAAGCGACTGAACTCTCCTGAACACACATACAGCTGAGTTGTTCTAACATTTACACTGCCAAATGCCGGCATAATTCCTCTCTTTTCCTTTCCTAGCTGTCAGCAGCTGCCCGACCTGACAGAATGCACCCACTTGGTCAGGAAAATATATTTTTGAAAAAAAAAAATATCATTATACTTGAGCCCGGTGCTATGAAAGAAGCAGGGTATTGTCACCAAGTGAAACAGCACATTTCTTTCTGAAAGGAAAGGCATAGCATTATTTTTATGCGCTGACCCTCCCTGTGCATCCCACCCCAAAGTGCAAATGACATTTTTGTTTATCACCATGATGTTGAGGATGAAAATGGTCTAACAGACAAGATGCTCAGCTGCTCACCTTGTAACTCCCGATTTGATTTCAGAAGACCTGTGAAGTGGATCAGGGAGGAGACCTGTGTGGGCAGAAGGCCCACCATATATCTTGCACTGTACTGCACTCGTTAGCCAACAAAAAGCTGCAAGGTGAGTACTGGTGCTCTGGTTTTAACTTGAGATTATAAACCAGTACAATATTGTTCCTTTTAAAGGGAAGAATCTGAGAAGAATTTATTGCATATTGAGCTACAGGATTTAAATTAATCACTATCAATCCTTCAGAGAGACAAACAACCCAGGTGGCTCAGCTACCACCAATCAGAGCCAGGATTTGAACTCAGTTCTGACTCCAAATTATGATAAATCTATATGTTATGTATCAGTGATACTGACCTTGCATCAGTTAAAGTCCCCTATAAAATCTTTACTCTTACTAAAGAAGGGCCTTGCATTAAAAATCATTGGCTAAGCCTGAGCTCCAGACTGTGCTGGGTTCTTAGGATTCCAGTCATGTGTACACAGTAGGCTGTCAAGCCACACTGTGATAACTGCTATGCTTGAGGTGGAAACAAAATACTATAGGAGTGAGGCAGTCCAGATTAGACTGCAGTGTAGAAATCTGGAGGCTCGGCTTGTGGAGAGGAGCTTAGTGTTAGGGGCTATCACAGTCAAGGTATCCAGATAGACAAATACGTCCGAATTAGCTACCACGTGCCGAGCAACATGATGAATCATCTTTCCCTTCGCAGATGCCAAAACAAAGTTGAGAGGGCAGATGTGGTAGTAAAAAGCACAAGGCCCGCCAGGGACCGAGCTAAGGCCAAGTCCAAGCTCTCCTGGGTTCCCAGCATGCTCATCACTGTGACAAGCTCTTTCACCCACAGCACTCCTAAATTTTCTGCACATCTGCCACACACTCAGAAACCTCCCTTCCTCTGACTTTCCTCTTTGTTTCTCTGGTAAGTTCACCGAGAAAGGATAATTAGTCTTTCCCCGGAAATTGTTTTTAACTTTATGTTTAGACTTTGATGGAAAAACTTATTAAATGTGGTGCTGAGCCAGAGTTGTTTTTAGAATTTTTATATAAAATACATGTTTAGAAATATGTAGACACTGAGCTGTACTAGTCCATGCCTATGTCTGAGACAAACAGCAGTGCAACCACTCCACAGGTTAAGAAATAAGGCTTCTAGCGCCTCAGAAGCTCCCGGGTGGCCCTTTCCTTTCCCAATAAAGGAAACCATTATCCTGACGTATAGAATACACTCCCCGTTTTATTTTCTTCACAAACATACATAGAATAAAAGTAGCAAGATATAAAAAAATTCATAGACTGCAATTCCACTCATAAAAGTTAAAAATAAAACTATATTTTCAGAGATACGTACATGTGTGACAAAACTATTAAGAAAAACAAATAACAAGTGATTATTTAAATAATGTAAGTTAAAACATGTTGTTGGGTGCAAAATAAGCCTTTCTTACCTAACCTGCAGGTGTGCAGACCTGGCGCTGCCCAGCCCTCTGACTGGATCTCCGCAGACCTCTGCCCTCCACAAACCCTGATGTCAGCCAGTTCCAAAGGCACAGCAGCCTTACCGTGCCTTGGGGCCTTTCCGGTGGCTATCTTTCCTGGGACCTTTGCAACACTGACACCTTGTCACTCAAATCTCAGTTGAACCACCCTTTCTCAAGGTGGTCCTCCCTTACAACCTTCAATCGAAATTAGATCGATTCACCTTATCATATTTCCATCATAGCGTTTATTAATACTGTCATTTTATTATTTATTTACTTATTTGATTATGTCTGTCTGTCCCTACCAGAATATAAACTCCTTGAAGGAAAGGGCTGCCACCGTCTTGTTGACCCCATTGTCTCCTTGGCAACTAGAAACATGCCTGCTGTAGTAGATGTGGAATAAAGAGCAGTTGAGTAAACCGGTCAAAGAGCAAATTGTTCTCTGCTTAGATGTGAGTCAAACACTTCGAACATATAAATGCTTTAGAGTAGAACTCAGATCTTGTGATAGAGAGATGGCCAGCGGTAAGAAGAGAAAGAGAAAGACCCAGTGGAAGAAATCTCATTCCAGAGGCTGGGGCATAGATTCTCATGTCAAGACTTCAATTCACATGCAGGAAGTAATGAATTTTGCCTACTCCTTATGCTTCCCACCTCATCCCCACCTCCCCGGTCATAGAAAAAAGCTTTTGATTTAACCATTGTCTGCTTATTCTAACCCTCCTCCCACACCAATAACAGAGAAAAAGAGAGAACCGAGGAGTAGAAGAGAGATGTAAGAACTCAGCCAAGTCGGGCTGGCACTTTTGGAGTCTCATCCTTCTCTGTGTCCAGTCCTAACTCATGCCACAGCCGTCATCCAGCCGTGTTATCAATGGACCACAGGTCCCATTCAGGGTCAGGTGACCTTGTGAAGCAGAAATAATATGTCACAAAGATACAGTGTAATAAAAGATGTGTGCAAGGCTTGGCTGCCAAAGCCAGCTTTTCTAAATAACATTCTGATTGCATTCGATGCCTCAGCAACCCCACTATTCTTTCTGCCCAGGCTCTCTGCAGCCAATATATGCTCTGGATGATGAAAAGCTCTAGGACCCACTGGGCAAAAGCCAAATCTCATATCGGCAACATCGGCATAAGAGCATATAAAGCAATCCTGTTAAATATTTAGATGTGTAGGGCCCCAGAGCGTGACACACACTCAGCTAGAAATGTACTTTTTTAACCAGGAAACTTGAGATTATAAAGCAGGATAATATTGTGCCTTCTAAAGGGAAGTGAATCTGAGAAGGATTTGTTGCATATTGACCTATGGGATTTAAATCATCACCATTAAATCACATGCAGGCCCGGGACTGGGTTCATTGAATCACAGCATTAATCCCTTACATTTACATTTTACTTTTTTGTTGCAAATCGCTTTCACAGGCATTATGTTGTTTGATGCTCAAAACAAAAGTCCATGGAGATAAGTTCATTAGCAAGTACTTTCTGAGCACTTACTGTGGACAGGGCACCACGCTGTGCACTGTGAGAGACAGAGACCAGCCTTCCACTGGAGAAACAGCATACAGAAATGGACCAGCATTATCGTCTCCTTAAGGGGAACTGTAATGGAAGGAGTATCAGGTGGAGTTCAAAGATAAAAGTAAATTTTAACAGCAAGAAACAGTATTTATCATGTGCCTGTTATCATGAAGAGTTTGTCTTAAGTCTACAGCCACACCACCCAGAATACGCCTGGTCTCATCTGATCTTGGAAGCTGAGTACAGTAGTACTTGGATGAGAGACCGCCTGGGAATACCTGGTGCTGTAGGCAAAAAGAAAGAAAATGTCTTAGGTATATGGCTTAGAACTAATCACTTCACAGTTGTTTAGAGTACAAATGAGAAGACAAGCTATTTTTTAAAAAACTATAAGTACAACATTATATGTAAATGCTCACTGAGTAACCTAGAATCTGAGGATGTGACAGTTTGGAGGCAGGAAGGCTGAATAAGGTTTGTAGAAGAATTTGGATGTGGGCTAATATGTGAGGGAAAGGTGATATAAAGAAAGTGCAAGTGAGCCGGTGCGTGGAAATGTGTAAATGTGTTTTCTCAGTTAAGGACTTATTCTTCACATGGAGAATAATGTGAGTTCTCAAGGGTTACAAGGCTAACCAGTTAGAACTCAAATGCATCACAACTTCCCCTACTGCAAAATGCCGCCTACGAATAAACAAAATGATCTGTTCACCCCTTCAATAAACTGGGATCAAGTATTGGAGATGGAGCCAGAAGACTGAGTACAGACAAGGAGGTCCAATTAGGAAGGTAGAAAGCAGGAAATATCTAGAACACATAGATGAGGTTCCTGAAGGGAGTATCTGAGTTTATTTAGAGCATTGATAAGAGTTATTCAGAGGAGACCTGGAACAGGGTATTTCTGAAAGAAGGAACAGGCGAAAAGGAAAAAGGCTTGCGTGTGCGCAGCAGGCCCCCTTCCTGCTGGTAGCAAGTATTATCCAGTGAGCAGAGCCCAGCAGAGCCCTCATCTCTTTTTTCCTGAGTGAGGGCCTTGGTGGGATGGTAAGAAAGGGAGGCGGTGATAGAGACCCACCAAGAGTGAACACTCAGGAATCCAGATGAGGAGCAGCTCAGAGAGGAGCAAGTTCAAGCACAGGTCTCTCAGCTCCAGCCACAAGGGTGAGCCCTGAGGACTCTGCTGGTTCTGGAGATGCTGCTTCTCAGATTCCACCGAAGGGAAAAGAAGAGGTTTAAAAATATATGGCAACTGGCAATAATGGAGTTGAGCTTGATATTAAGCCCAAATTGTACATACATTTCTTCAGCTTACTGTATTCTTCCTTTATCTTCTCTTCGGTTTTTGTTTTGATAACTCTTGAATATCTGAAGGTTTCATAAGAACTATTAAAGGTAAGTATATTAAGTTTCATCAAATCACTTTGGTTGAAAGTATGTGGAAGAGTTAATTACGATCATGCCTCTTGAACCTCTCTTATTGAACCATCTAAACCAATGCTTGGAATAAGAATGACAAGGTTCATAAGCATCACTAACCATCTGGGACAGTTTTTCACTGGAATTAACTTTGAAAAAACAAACAAACGCTCAAACCATCTCATCTCTTATTTCATTGATACGATACTCAGAATAAAAAAAAAAAAATCACATAAATAAATATGGCATTTTATTTTCCCCTGCTGTCATGTTAGAGAAAGAGCTACCACACAGGCACTTAGAGTGAGACATTTAAACTAACAAATGCCCGAATGAATTCGTCCAAAAGTAACTAACGTCCTGCATCAAGAATCAGAAGCTGTGGCCCAGGCCCAGGCCCACCACTTCCTAACTGTGACCCTCTTAGGGTCATAGCTCTCCCGCCCGTGAAATGGAGACGGCCTGGCCACCGCCGGCCCGCACACTGCGGCCCGCAGCCCATTTCATGGGGGGCATCATGCGCTTGTGAGGATTCAGTGAGATCTCCTGGCACAATCCCTGGCACATTGTGGAAAAAGTAAAACGCCTTGTTTAGTAAGTAAACACTGTTTAAAGAGGCCGGGTGGTGCTGGGCAAAGAGAGTGGACTCTGGAGTCCAAGACACCTGGGTTCAGGAACTGGGTTGCTGCGGGTATTGTGTGACTGTGGGTGATCACGGAATTTTTCCGACTCATTAAATGAGAGCACCTAGGATAGGCTGAGCACAGGGTGAGGGACGTGAATAAAATATGTATTTCCTTTCTTTTTGCTTCAAAAGAACCTATCATCCACCTACTACCGTCTCCCTGACATGGGTTTATACTTAATGCAATCTGCACCCAAGTCATATAATGATTACTGTTCGGGCTACCCTGCTCCAAATGGGTCTTCTTTTGAAACTCCTCCCTGTTAGCAAACCGCAGCCTCTAAAACTTTAAGATTCAAGAAAGACAAAACTAGGAGATACAATAAGCAAGTAAGCATGTGTGTGTGAATGTGGACGAGAGTGTGAGTGTGTAATTTATCTAGTAAGATCTGGATGTTTTAAAAAATTAGCTGGAAGCAAGCAGATCAATATGATACAGTACAGACATATGATTGGAATATGCTGAGGGGCCCCCAGGTCCCTTTCAGTACAACCGTAGCTGTGCCCTTAGACTAGACCGAGGCCCAGGGTGTTGGCAGAGCCCCGCCAGAGCTACCCGGGATCCAGGCTGACTGAGACGTGGGGCTCGCTCAGGTGAGGACAGAGATACAATCTAGAATTCTGTATAATTTTCACCTGCATGGATAAAAACAACTTTTGGATTTGCCATTGTAAGAAATAATGTTCCTGTTTTCTCAAACTGGCTTTTATATTTTCCTGTCTGAGGTTTTTCTGTAAATGGGCTATTCAGGCAAGTAAAAAAGCAGAAAAATAAACACTGCTACTGTTTTCAAATTACAGCAACTACTACGGCTCTTAGTAATTCTTGATCGGTCCTGCCACGCTTCAGTAACAGTATTCCATACACTTCCTTCTTACCAGTAATCTTTAATGTATGGGATACATTGCCTTATTTTTTTTTTATCAGAACCTTCAAAACTGCATTTATGAGAGTATCAATCTGCTCTATAAATTTGAGGTTTATTTCTCCTAGCAATAACCACAGAAAGAAAAGAAATTCTAAAAAGTTGTGACTGTATTGTTAAAAATATTGAATCCAGCTGAAGTCCTTTCTCCTGCCCTTCCCAAGCACTGGGAAAGGATATGGCTATCGAGTCTGTCAAGTGGAAAATTCTTCCTAAAGGGCAAAATGCAACATTATGGATCACAGTCAACCAAAGGGGGAAAAGAATAAAGTAGAAAATTGCCCTCCAAGCTGATAAAAACCCATCTGCCTCCCATGACAAGGCAGTGCCATTCTTCACACGCTCCCATCCTGAAGACATTTAGAGGGTCATAATTTCCAGTTCCTTTTCATTTTATTCTTCTTTCTTTTTCTTGGTGGGAAAAGGCAGGTCTGAAAGGAGCTGGTTGCTAAAGACTGAGGGAAGATGGCCTGAACTAATTCATCTTGTGACCTTTTAGTGCCTTCACAGTAAGCTGATTTAATAGCACTTAATCTGCCAAAAATCTGAAGCTTTGTAATAATTGTATATTAAGCCGGTTTTTATGGAGCATTAGCTAAAGTCCTTCCAGTTTACAAAGAAAGAGGGAAAGAAAGAACAGAGAAAACACTTGAGGTGTTTATCACAATCAGACTTCCTATCACTGTCCAGGGGGCTCCTGTGCTGTGGAGTGACGAGCCCACGGGGCAGCTGTGGCCCTGTACCGTGCAGTGTCCAGCGGAGGGCCGGACCACAACCCAAATGACTGAAGTATTGTAGGCTGGCTCAGGTTGCTTACTTGGAACATGGATTTGCTGTCGAGAGCCACTGGGAAGAGGCATAGGCAAAGCCCACGCAAATGGGCCTTGTGACTATTTGGAATCCAAGGTACTTTGTTGCCAAGTGAAAGAAATTGTGACTGTCTTTCTTTTTTAAATTTTATTCTGTATTGGTTCCAAGTGTGCAGCTTAGTGGTTAGACAATCATCTACTTTACATACTGTTCCCCTCGATATTTCGAGTACCCCAACTGGCATCATCTGTATTTATCACAATATTATTGACTGTATACGCTACACTTACTTACTTCTCTGTGACTATTTTCTAACCAGTAATTTGTGCTTCTTAGTCTCTTCCCAACCCACCCATCTCCTCTGACAACCACCAGTTCTTTCTCTGCATCTATGAGTTGGTTTGAATTTTGTTTATTTTGTTCTTTAGAGTCCACATATATGTGAAATCATATAGTACTTGTCTTTCTTTGTCTGATTTATTTCACTTAGCATAATATCCTCTAGGTCCACCCACACTGTCACAAATGGTAAAGTTTCATCCTTTTTACGGCCAAGTAATATTCCATTGTACATATGTACCATAGCTTGATGTATGTTTTTATTAATGCCTAGAACAGATTCTCCAACACCAGCTGAGTGCCCAACAATTTAATTAAATTCTGACTCTACCTACCTGATCCTCCAAGGTAAAGGGCTCAGTCCCACAAGATTGTCCCCACTTTAGATGCCATGCACAACTGGGGTCCCCTGGTGACCCACACATCAGAGCAGCTGACTACAAATCCAAGGGTACCCAAAACTTCCTCCTTAGGTTCTCTAATCAGTTAATGATTTGTAGAACTCAGGAAAGTGCTCCACTTGTGAAATTACCAGTTCATTACAAAGGATATGATTCAGGAGCAATCAAATGGAAGAGGTGCATAGGAGAAAGTAGGGAGGTGAGGGGTTCAGGACTGCCAGGCCTTCTCCAGATGATACAACAGAGAGTAGTTTAATAAATAGTCACTGAGGTATGGGTCCACATAAGCAGGTCCAGACCTGTAGAAAATTTTTATAAAATTTATTTGAGCCAAACAGAGGATATGCCTGGAAGCAAGATCTCAACACAGTGAGAAAAATGCTTCCTACAGTAGCAATCTACAGCTTCTTGTATGCATTCTGAATTAAGGAGAGAACGTAAAGATTCCATGAAGGTGGGAGAAAGCAAGGCAGGGACTGGACTACAGGATAGTTAACAAAAGTATGCACTCTCTTGAGTGTGGTTATGGCTTTTTTCAAAGCTGTGCTAACTTCAGTGCACAGGAACAACGGACAGGGCTAGCTTAAGGCAAAGATAAACCTTTTAAGAAAAAGTTATAGGCCTGGGGCATGACTACCCACCAAGATGTGCCCAGTTAGGAATTTATGATCACATCAGTTTCTGAGGTTACTTTCCACAGAACCCCATTTTTTCTCCACATATGCCATGGAAGTATCTTTAAACTCAAATCAGACCTTTTTGGTAAATTCCAAGCACATCTATCAAGCTCCCTACCTTAAAGCTCTTACTGAATTTCTCACGTACATCTCAAAACTTTTCACCTCAGTACATAAACAAACTCCTCTTTTAATTTTTCCTAAGTCATTAAACAATATCTCCAGCCATGGAGTTATTCAAACCAAAAGCAGGGGTGGTGTTGTCTGCTCCCTTCTTGCTACCCTCCACCTATAACCTCATCAAATCTTGCAGACTCTTCCTGGTTCCAGACTGTGCATGAAATCTTCCTACTCTGCACAGCCATTTCTGTCCAAACAGCCAACACACCTCAGGAAACTGATTGATCTCTCTGCTTCTTCTCTGTTTGCTCCAAATCACTTGCCAGACTACCTAAGCAGAATGACCATTTTAAAGTGCTAATCCAATCCTGCATTCTTCTTCTTAAATTCCTTCACCAAATTCCCACTGCATTTAGAATCAAATTGAAATTCCTTCCTCTGGTCTACAAGACCCGAAAAGACCCGGTTCCGCCTCCCTCTCCAGACTGACCCACTTGACCTCTCACTCCCCGTCTCTCTCACTGCTTGAGCTCCCAAGTTTATCCCTGCCCAAGAAGCTTCTTTGTAGGTGCCCTTCCCTCTTGCTGGAAGGTTCTTCCTGAAGTTATGATGCTGTTTATTTCACTTGGCTCGGGTTTCAATTCAAATGCTACCTCCTCAGAGACGCCTTCCCTGATTGCCTCAGGTAAAATGATTTCCCTCGTGATCACCCTTAAATTTCCCACTTGGTTTAATTCTTTCAGAGCTTCATCATTATCTGAAGTATTATTTGTAGTTTTCTTCACTAAAATGAAAATTCTTGGAAATCACCGATCTTCACTGTATAAACAAAGGCTGCTACATAATAGTTGCTCAATAATTTTTATTATTCTTAAGAATAATGGATGAATGACAAAGCAAAGTTGTGAATAAAAGACAATACTCTCCTTCCCTTCCCACTAATGACTCTTTAATTTAATTAAACAAGCACCTATCTCATAACTTAACGTATTAGTTGTTTATATACAAGATTTATCATTCCAAATGCAGTGAAAGAGTCTGAAGTGTGGAGAATACATTCTCATGGCTTCCAATCCATTATTTGCAACACTGCATAAGTAATTGTTGAAAGAATAAATGAAGGAATTGATTAGGAGGGAATGAAGGACCAAAGTTTCTTTCTTTTAATAGGATAATAAGCTCAGCATATGAAATAAACAGTTCTGGACAGCAGCCCGAGCACATACTCTCACAGGAATAAACCTCTTCTCTGTGCATCATACACTCTACCCGGCGTTGCTCCTTTTTTGAAAATTTTAGCCTTTGCGCAAAATTTGAAGACATAAAGAGTCACAATGTAAGCTCTCAGAGAAGCTTGGTTACGAGTGAGAAACAGAGGTAGGCTGGGGATATGATTTAAGACGGGTACTTCAGACTCCATAAATTTTCTAGTCAGCATTAGAGCTGCTTAATATTTTATGTAGCATTGCTTGCCTAGGTGTGACATCTAGAAAACCTCATGAATGTATGAGATTTTTCTTTTGATTTGTTTTTTTCCCCTGGCACCTGGGATGGGTTTTGTCCACATTATCTATCTTCCTCTCCCTTTTACTCATTTATCTCGATAATAAATATCTTTACTTTTCTTTGATTGTAGTCAAGAAATAGATTCTAGTTCATTATCTTCGTTTCTTTTCTTTTTGAAGTAACGAATGGAAATTACAACACAAGGAGAATTCCTTTGATCAAATAAACATAGGTAGTCAGATGATTCCTTCAATCGATGTTTACTATATTACACACGTTGGAATAGATACAAAGATGTATAAAACAGATCCATTTGTACTTTCTGCCGTGACAAAGATGTTAGAAGTTTTCAAATTGGATTTTAACACAATGATGAATTCCAGTTTGCAAACATGAGTCTCATGTATTTGCTTTCGCTTTTGTTTTTGTCCCCAGCACATACTCAACACTTTTCTTATGTTCTACGTTGGTTTGTATCTGAGTTCAGTATGTGCGTGTGGTGGGGTGTGGGTAATATGTAATACAATCTCATATCCTACCGGACACGAAGTTCCATTGAGAGAAGGGATCAACCCCTGCCTATTTTACATACCTGCTGTATGCATCCCTAGTGTATCCAAGTTGGATATATAACAATCACACATAGTTCCATAATATATTTTACATCTACATATTTTTCCAATTCAAGTCGATCTTACTTCAAGCTTCCATGTACCAAGCTTGGCAAAATCCATTAAGGGTCATGTTCTATGCACTGATTTTACACTCTCAGGTCCTGACAGGACTAGGAGGGGTAAAAGTCTGGGAAATGGTGGCGAGGCTTCTGGTCACCAAGCAGCCCACGATGCTGAGGGCTGGTAGCTCTCTTACCAGCTGTAGCCCTCAGTGCTAGGCTGGCTGCAGGTACTTTCTACTGTCCTCAAGGCTGAGGTACTTGTGTCTAGTCTCCATGTTCATTCACTGGGCCCAAGGCTCTTCCATTCAGCACTTGCTCAGCTCTGCAAGTGCTACATGCAAGTAAGCTGCATGCTTCTACCACTGACAGCACCTACGAAGTTTAGGTTTCTTTCTCTGTCTTAAGAAAGTCAGTCTCTAGGGATAAGCGTTCCCCTGTGTACTTGAACATGTCCCCAGTGATCCAGTCCACACCCATCCCTACCTAAAATAGCCAGTCTCTGTTTCACAATACAATCAGGTCCGTGACATCTACTTTGTAATAAATATTGGGTAATGCATGACGTATCAACCTGATGTAAAATTCATGCCTACCTTTTCACCTGATTTCAAAGAAAGGCATGTCCTATTTGTATTATAAAGGAGAAAAAAAGGAATAATACCTTAAGATACTTAATCGCCAACTTAGAAACAGGTTGAAAAGCTGAGAAACCAAGCAGAATTTTCAGTAAACTATCACGAAGTGAGCAATAATACTGGAGTATTAACTCAAAGATGAGGAGCCTTGCCATTGGGATGTCAAAGAGCAAACCCCAGGAATATGAGTGAATCAGAAATAGCTTAGCCTTCTCGGTGACTAAATGTGAGATTCCAATTATAGCGGGTCCTTGAATAACATCCTTTCATTCAATATTGTTTTGTTACAATGTTGACAAGAAAAAAATGTTTTGATTTTTGGCTGGGCTGTTGTCCGTGTGGAGTCTGCAGTTTCTCCCACGTCTGCATGGGTTTCTTCCCACACCCCAAAGACGTACACGTTAGGTTAACTGACATGTCTAAATTGTCCCAGTCTGAGTGAGTGTGGGAGTGTGTGTGAGTGCACCCTGTAAAAGTATGGTATCCTGTCCAGAGCTGGCCTTGGCCTTGCTGCCGGAGCTGCAGGGATGAACTTGCTCATCTGTGATCCTGAACTGGAATAAGCAGATTGGAAAGTAATTATCTTACTTGTTTTTGTTAAGCTTCCTAAGTATATTTATAGTTCACATTTATTTTAATGGTTCATATTATAAGAGTTTTGGGCCTTTATTGAAAAGTTTGGTGTTTTTATGGCCATAAATATACCACAGAAACTCGATTCTTATTTATATTAATAAGCCTATGGCAAAATTGGTATTGTTGCATGTTGTTTTTCTTAAAGTTGCAGTTTCCAAGAACTCATCAACAACATTCAGTGAGGACTTAGTGCAGTTCAGTCTTTGATTGGTACTTAAGTCGATCTGGGAGCATTACAGCTGTCTGTCACCAACACCACCCCCACCACCTCACGTAACAGAACATAAACCAGGGACACACATTAATTGACCTTTTTTAATACATAATTTTTGGCTCACAACAAAAATAATCAATTATATAGAACATATGGTGTGACCACAAACCAAGAGAAAAAGATAGGAAATAGGAATAGACTTAGAGGAGATCAAAACAATGGACTCACCAAAAAGGAACTTAAATTGTTTAGGATTGCTATATTCCAGAAATTAAAAGACAAAACTGATAATATTGACAAAGAACTAAAACTGTTACATAGAATCAAAGTGAAATGCTAAAAGTAAAAAGAAGAAATAAAAAAATAATAATCAGTAACTTAGAAAATTGGTGAGAAAGAGGATTAGGCTTAGCTGAATAGAGATTTAGAGAAGTGGAAGATATCTCAGAATAAAATATTCTGATCAGGGTAAAGAGAGATAAAACAATGAAAAATAGAGAATACAGCGAGAAAAAAAAAAAGACATATGGGATATAGTGATAGCTCTACATGTTGTCAATTGGAATCCCAGAAAGAAAAGAGAGATAAGTAGACAAGAAGCAATATTTAGAGATGATAGCTGAGAATTTTCCAAAACTAGAACTAAAAGGCGTCCATCAAGTTCAGAAATTACTACAAACCTCAAGATAGATAATGACACCTAAAGAAAACAATTAAAAAATAATCATATTACACTGCTAAAAACCAAACAGAAAGAGAAAAATCTTAAAAGCATATACACAGAAAAACCTGTTACCTTCAAAAGAATGATAGCAAATCTTTAAAAAAAAAAAAAAAAAAGGCCAGAAGACAATGAAGTTATATCTTAAAAGTGGTGAAAGAAAATAACTAAGAGGGGGCACCCCCTCCCCAAAACGGAATTGTCTTCTGGAGGGTGGGTTCCCTGTAGTCCAGGCTTCCCCCGCTAGATGGGTGTTCTAGGAACCCATCTGGATCAGTGAACCAGCTGTCGTCGTTGTGAGAGGCTACGTTGACTTTCAGTGCAATTTTTTTGAAGACTCTTTAAACGTGGTTGGTCATTTCGTGATGGGCGATTTACGAGCACACCTGTCCACACTGTTCAGAAGTTTTGAGCAAAAATGGCATGATGCCCCTGCCCCACCCTCCCTATTCGCCTGATCTCACCCTGAGCAACTTTGTTTGTTTCCTCGGTTGAAAAAAGTCCTCAAAGGGATACATTTTGCCAATGTGGGAAAAGTAAAACAAAAAATGGCAGAAGCACTAAAAGGTATCAAAATCGATGAGCTCAGAAACTGTTTGGAGAAGTGGGAAAAACATCTAGATGGGTGTATTGTATCAAACGGAGGTGACTGAAGTTTAACCATATGAGAATAAATATGCATTTTTATAAATAAATTCCATTTTTTGGGGGTCCCCCATTGTATACCCAGTGAGGAAAAAGTAATGTTTCAAAAGGGAAGGCTGAAGTAAATAACTTGATAGAGAATAAATATCTGATAGTTTGTCACTGGCATACTCATCATAAATGAAATATTAAAAGCAGGAAAAAATGTTTCAACTTAGAAAAATGAAGAACACTGGGCGGGGTAAATATATGCATAAATATATGTAACTATACTTTGGGAAATTTTAAATTATATTACAATAATAGCAGAATACTGAGAAGGGTGTAATTGGAATAAAATTATTCTAAAGTCCTTGAATTGTCTTGGGAATGAATAAAATGCTCATTCGTACAAGAATTTAATAAGGCAATATGTAGACTCTTAGCCATTTTTAAGAAATACTTAAAAAAGGAAGCAAGGAAAAAACATAATAGTGAAGAAAATAAAAAGCAAAGAATAAGTTTATAGATTTAGACACCAATATATATGTAATTACATGACATATAAATGATCTAAACACTCCAATTAAGACGGGTAGGGTGGTGGGCTAAACATGGAGATAACCGTACTTGAACAACAATAAAAAAAATTATTTACCCAAAAAAAAGATAGTTTGTCAGATTGAGAAAAAGTTCAGTTTACTGGAAAAACATAAGAAGTCAACATTTCCGTGCACCTAAAACACTTAGCATTTATAAAGTTGAAGTGGCTCTAGATTCTATGCAGTTTTGCTTTATTTTGTTTTGTTTTTGTTCTAATCGATGGAACATTTGAAAGTCATACAGGACATAGGACACGTTTTTATTTTGCAATATTGTCCCGCTCCTTTCCAGATGTTTAGCTTTCCTGCATCTCCCCCACTGAACGTCAAAATCGCCATAGCGTACTTCCCAAACACTCCCTCGGGAGCAGAATTAATCCAATCATTAGCCTGTGCCACCAGAACAGAAATAGGAGGAGCCACTGCCCCATAGTGAAAAAATGTGGTGACTGCTACCTGGGTCAAGGGAGCCCCAGAAATCAAGAACTCAGAGAGTTTACTGCTCATCTTGTAAAGTGAAAGGGGAAAATCACATTTTTAGTCTCAGGCAATAATTACACAGAAAAAGTCACACATAAAAACACACACATGGGTTACTTAATTTTTCACAATGTTTCACAAATTATGGTTAAATAAATCATGGAAAGTATTTCTCTTAGACCCTTCTCAATGGAAACCACATACACCATCTAGGCATAAACCTCCTCCCTGAAGAGAACAACATCCCCTTCCAGATCCAGAACAGACTAGAGAATGCTGTTGTCGACACACCTCTACGGGACCAACTTCAGAAGAAGGGATCAACCTTCCTGACCTCTTCACCCAGCCCTCCACTGGAAAGGAGAGAGACCCAGAACTGGGCAAGGACTGCAATGGGAGACCACATTCTCCACTCACTGGAAGACTTTCAGGACCATAGTTCAAGTCTATGCTGTGGGCTGGTGAGAAAAGAAGAGCAGAGTGAGGTTTTTAACTGGACTGAACTAATTTTAATAATTAAAAGTGATCATGAAGTTTTGAAGTAAAAGCAAAGGCTATTTCATATTTGAAACTCCATTGAACTGAGACCCAGTGAACTGGTTGACAGCTACCTAGTAGCAGAGATAAAAACCCTGACATGAATCCTTCCCTCCACATGTCCTGTCATTTCCAGTTCTAACTTTCTCCGTAGTCCTGAATAATTCCTCCATCCTCACACCCCATGTGATTTCAAGTAAAGCTACATCCTCAGCAGGTCCTGATTGGGAGCCACCATTTCCTCTTACCATTCCTGTTATCTGAATAAAGATCTTGAGCCCAGCATTCCAAGAAAACCAAGCCCCTTGAGCTGGCAGACTCTTGCATCAGCACTGAGAGCAATTCGCACCAGTTTGGAGTTCTGGGATTGACCAGATGGGCTGACCTTGGGCCATTCCAGCAAGTTTTGGTTGGGACTGCCTGTCTGTCAACCTGGCTTTTCCTCCTGAATGCTTGGAGTGCTGAGAGCTGCCTTGCAGGTGGGGAACAATTGCATTACCATAAACATCTAATTAGAGAGTCCTCCAGGCAGGCTGATCTGATCCCTTTACAAGAGCTGCTGATGGTGGCCAAATTCTGCCCCAGATCTGCATATTCATTCACTCAGGAGATACAGGACGTTACAGAAAAGAGATCTGGAGAAGAAATTCCACCCAATGAGTTTGGCACCTGCGGCTTGCACACAGACATAGCTTCTGGTGCAGGAAGGATTAGAAATTAGTAAGCAGACCATTGTTGGAATTTAACAAGCTGACTCAGAAGAGCCTGATTCTCCCCATTCTGATATCATGCTTTGGCTCTGGGATGCTCAGTCATCTGAGATGTTTTTAGCTTAGACGGTCTTAGAAAAATACCAAGAACATGGGTGAGAGGACAGCCTAGTCCTGGATTACTAATCATACTTCTACGATTATGCATTACTTTCAAAGTAAGGTAAAAACTAATATAGTTAATGCAGTTGCTACTAAACTAATTACAAGATAAATATTTATTTAAAATGAAACAAGTTCGCTCTTCTAGTTTCAAAATATGTGGTTCCAAATCTTTGATCCTAGTATGCCATAAGCAAAAGGTCTACATTTTTAATGTTGAACACCTATTCATACCTACAGACAGCTTTTAATAGAGAAATCAGTGTTATAGATCAAATGTAATTAAAAGATTTTTAAAAAAAATTTTAAAAAGCAGTCAGTGTAAAATATGAAAAAAGTATGAGATGCTAAGGGATGAAAAATAGTCCTTAATATAGGTCACAAAGAATAACAAATTGTCTGAATTTGTAGAAAATAGAAACGCATCCATGTAAGGGTTAACACTGCAATTTCTTCATTTTGTTCCTTTCAGCCCAAACATTCCTGATGCAACAGTCAATCTAGAATGGCTGAGAACTATCAAATCTCAGCCTTTATTAAATGTGTGCATGAATGATATAAATCTTCCGTGAGCCCAGGGTCACTTTGATCCTTTCAGTGGCTCATAAAGCAGCATGTATCCTCGTGCGGACAAAGGGGGCGGCGCCATGTCTTGACCAGGAGCTGCAAAGGGTCTTTGAAGGGAGGACAGGAATGCAGTCAAGTCTTAGATTGCCACAAATACTGAGACTAGATGCTTCTAAATGCAGTTAGGAAGAGAAAGGCAAGAGGGTGGGATTTTTATACATTGAACTCATCTCCTGATCCTTCTCTTGGTATCGACAGGTTGTGGGCATAATATCTAATGTTCAGTGATATCCTGATAAAAGCAAATTGCGTTCAATGCAGTAGAAGTGCCTGCCCCTGAAAGATCCTCAACCTAAGGTCAGAAACCTAATTACTGTTACCACAGGGACTGACAAGGGAAAACTCACGGCCCTCGCTGATTTGGAAAATGTTTTAGCAGGAAAAAAGCGGGAGAGGAGGGTGGAATTCTCATTCATCTTAATTTGTTTAATACTTTTTCATTCCCAAAACCTAAAGTGGCACTATATTGACGCCTCCTGTTTTTTTTTTTGTTTGTTTTGTTTTTTTTTACGGTTTAGCAACACTTTTACATTCGAGAATAGGTCAGAGCTGAGCTGCCCCTTATCTGAGAAGACGGTGCAACACAGACCAGTAAGTGAAGGTCAAAACTATTGCATAGGCCTCCCGGCCACTCTGTCATTGCTTATATGTAAATATGAGGTAAACAAGCAATTTGCCTTTGAGGGCCCACAGGAGGCGTGATGAGATAGTGAATTTAGAATGCCTATAGTGTTTTTAAGAAGACAGTTTATGAGGCCAGGGCATAATAAATATTATTATTCTTATTACTCTGATGCCTACTGAATAAGGCAGCATTGCCGATGGCTTTTCACTCAGTAAACCCCTTCTGGAGGTTTCAGCAAGGATCCAACAGGTGAAAGGCCACACTTTCCACTAGATAACCCCCAAGCAAGGTTTGGAAGCCGAGTTTTTTAATAAGAAGAGCTTTTTCCAGTCCAAGCTTTCAGTGTGTTGACACAGTTACTCATATTGCAATTTCAGAATAAATGCTTCTGGCAGAGCTCTCGCCACTGAATTTCCCTCTACTAATCTTTTAGAGGAATCGAGGTAAGCAGCATATCACAAAGAGGCAGGATTCCTTCAGCCAAGGCAGGGTGAGGTGTCCAGTGGTTACCCTCCTGGGCAGGACTCAAAACTGCATGCTACTAACTTTTCCGAAACTGAATCATTCATTTACAACTGATCAAGTTTTATTTTTAATAATCATTTTCACATTAAATAATCTCTATCACCACCATCCCTTGTAGGAGTAACAAAGAAACATGGAGAAAGATGGTGAGGTTTTCTCTACATGGTATACACCTAGTTTGAAAAATTAACATGGTGATAACCGTTTCATAAAATTGTCATCAGAAAATAACTAGAAAGGGAGAGGTCTATGTACCCATGCATTTCACTATATATATATATATATTCTTTTATTATGAAATAAACACAAAATAAGTGTACAAGTTTGATCAATTATCAATGATTTATTTCAAAATGAATATATAACAACAATCTAGGTCCAAAAAGCTCCTTCCAGCCCCTCCTACTCACTGCCCTGCACCTCTGGTATCCAGTATCCTGTTTAACATAATCATATTTTTGTATTATTTGTAGTTTGTACCCCACAAACCCATCTCTGAATACTACAGTTTGGTTTCTTAGTATTTTAAAATTTATGTAACTGGAATTATACTGTATATACTTCTTTATTTTCTGGCTTCTTTACTCAATGTGTCCAGGGTTTTTATTGGAGTTAATCATGTGGGCATGAACATTAACTACTCAGTCTCCAGCCCCCCACAGAGGTCAAATTTGATTCAGTATGACCCGAAGTCTCAGGCACACCAAAACAGGTATTCACCGTAGACCACAGTGTTAGCATAAACTACATGCCGTGGCCCAAAATTTCTTGTAGACAAGAGACTCTTAGGCAGGAGGGGGCAAATTGAATTTTAAAAAATGCAAACTCTTCCCACTTTTTGAAAAAAATATATTAGAAAATAAAAAAATTAGGTAATATTTCTCCACAGAGCCTCAAAACACCTTTGCGATGAAAAAGACAGATAGCTTGGCACTGTCCAGGGAGATGGTAGCCATGGGGATTCTGACTGTGGAGGCAGGGTATTGTGAAAAATGCAGAGACAGGGGCAGAAGTGAGGCTAGAAGTGCCTTTTCATGTATTCCAGCCAAGCCAGTCCTACCTCACTGCTCATATCTTGAGTTTGGAATTCTTTGATTTCTGGAAAAAACATCAAGGTAAATTCTATCCATATTCCTGTAGTGTCTATCTGTAGTTCTCCAGGGTAAGGGAGAAAAGGATTGTGGGGTGCAAGAGGTTACCGTGCCACCAGGCCAATGAGGGCACCCAGAGGTCATCCTCAGAGACCATAAGCTAGGGTAAGAAGGATCTGACAAGGGACCCAACAGAATTTTGAGGCCCATGCTCCTAAATCATTGCTTGCTGCTGGAAGTTGTAGTGTGTCAAGGAAAACATTATGAAGTAAATATTGTGCACAAAGGGGAGGGAATTAGCTGTGCAATTCCCATTAATGCTAATGAGACTGTGGTGGTTAATTTCCCATGCTGTGTGCTGAATATTTGCCCCAATTAGTTATGTCAAGCTTGCGCCACACTCCGACCAACCAAATTTCACTTTTGAGGAGAGGTGCTGAGGGGAGTGGGTAATTGTCCTCATCCTTCCCTCCAATTTCAGATGGTGAAGGCGAGGCTGAAGTCATCAAATCACACTGTTTGCTTCTCCGGATGAAAAGCCTCTGAGAAACTAGCACTTTGCCAAAACTTTTCGAAAGCACAACCCCTTGGAAATCATTGTTTTCATTAGTAAGCTACCTGCTGGGGCATTCTCTTATAGGAGACAGGTTTATTTTAGTTTATTTATTTCACTCCAAAGAATAATTCCGTCTCTATTCTCATTAGACCTACAGTTTGGTTTAACATCCCTATTACTTCCATGATGATGCTCCAGATAATAGGAAATTAGAAAAGATGTAGAAGTGATTTTTCGAGGAGTACAATTAGATGGATCAGTCCATAATACGTGTTTATTCTTGTGTACAGGATAAGGATTTCTCTTTTGTTCCAAAGAAAAGTGCATTTATCACATTTATGGCACCTCTCATATGTTCTTTATATTATATATTCTATTTATTCTTATTTTCCCTGGTAGATTGTAAGCTCCCTAAGAACTGGGATAATGTTTTATACGTCTTTACTTTCTCTACTAGACACTCAGTTAATATTTACTAATGAATGAAAATATAACACACATAAAGAGGTATGAAAATATAACACACATAAAGAAAAAAGTAACATGAGCTCAAAGTTCTCTTGAAACCAAATCTGAAGGCTCATCTAGCCACATCAAACACATGTTCAAACTTCAAAACAATAGTGTTTAATGCGTGAGAACTGTCTTGAAGATAATATAAAAAATAAATAACAGCATGTTTGAAACAAAACTAGGAGATACAAAGGAAGTTAGGAAGAGAGGGTAGAGTTTTGAGTAAGCTTATAGAAGAGATATATGAAAGTAAATAAGACATGAAATCTTTCTTTCAGCCTGATTTGGATGGTTTCTATGAGGAGGATCCAGTAAATCTATAAAAGGGACCCCAATGTCATATGCTCTAGAATGAAGTGAGGACTATATAACCCTGGCTGCCAGGAAAAGAAATTGAGGAATATATACTCAGATAGGCTACCTTGAGGATTTTTATATTTCAGACATTTCTGTTAATACTCATAAGTCTTCTTCAGGAGAGAAATGGAGCCTGGTAGACTAGAGAACATGACCACTGAGCATGAATTAGAAATGAATTTTTAAATTTTGATTGAGAAATATATTTTAACAGAAAACTACAAACTGCTCCTCCTATGCATATTCTCCATTAAAAAACATTTTATGTATTTCATTGAAAACTGAAGATAGTAAATACTGAAAAATATATTAGTAAGAGAAGATAAAACTAATAGTATACTGTCTCTTCTTATAAATGTAAGCCATACTAAATATGGATTGAATAAATTAACAGATAGTCCCAAAGCATTCCACTCCTAGATTAGTCTTAGAAAATTCTGTTTTCAAAACTTCATGAATATGTTTAGAAAAGTAGCTTTCCTTAAAGCAATTTTTGACCATCAGGAGAAAAGCATTGGAATCTATGTACTAGCCATCAGATTTCCATTTTCATGTTGTTCTTCATAAAATAATGTCAATCAACCTTTACCCTTACCTGCAGTAATTACAACTAACTTACATCAAATGCTTTTCATGTACAGAGCAATACTCTAAGCATCGTACATGTATGAACTTGTTTAATCCTAATAATCCTATGATGTATTATTATCATTATTTTACAAATGTAGAAACTAAGGTGCAGGGAGTCTTGCTAACATGCTCGACATCACTAGTCATTGAGAGAATCAGGATCTGAGCCCAGGAAGCCTGACTCCACAGCTTCCTTCTCTCCTTCCTTCCTTCCTTCCTTCCTTCTTTCCTTTTGAGGTTTAGTGAAATATGATTCACATACTGTTATAGGATTAATGATGTGCTCCTCCAAAATTCATATATTCAAGTCCTAACTCTGAGTACTTTAGAATGTGGTCACATTTGGAGATAGAGTCTTTATAGAGGTGATTAAGTTGAAATACAGTCATTAGGGTGGCCCTAATCAAATATGACGCTTGTTCTTCTAAGAAGGGAAATTTGGACACAGGTAGATACGGAGGGAGCATGATGTGAAGACAGAGGAATAAGACAGCCTTAAATAAGAAAGGAGAAAGGCCTGGGATTGATCTTTCCCTCACGACCCTCAAAAGCAAACAACCAACCCTGCTGACACCGTGATCTTGGACTTCTATCCTCCTGAACTGTAAGAAAATGAATTTAATCCACTTAGTCTGTGATACTTTGTTACAGCAATCCTAGCACACACACCATATGCTTTATCTATTTAACGTATACAATTCCATGTTTTTTAGTATATTCACAGAGTTGTGCAACCATTACCACAATTTTAAAATATTTCATTGCCCCTCAAATATCTTCATGCCCCTTAGCTGTCACTCCCACCCACAATCCCTAGCAACCACCAATCTACTTTCTGTCTTTACAGAGTTATCTACTCTGAATATTTCATAAAAACAAAATCATATAAAATATGGTCTTTTGTGTCTGGTTTCTTCCACTTAGAGCCCAGTTTCTTAATTACTATGCAATATTGTCTTACTCTCTTACTTCTTTATTTTTGCTTTAATCAACCAACATATGACTTAATAAATTTCTAAGAGTTACTGGTAATTCACATAAATATTCAAAGGCTCTCTGAAAGAGTAAATTTTCAGACAAATCACTGAAATGTATAACTGCATTAAGGAATGAGTGGTGGTTAGCTTTTATAAATAAAATCCACCATAAAGTAAAAACGTGTTACCTAAAAATTAATCTAGAAGATATTCAAAAATTTCCTGTGAATTACATGAATAGTCTTGTCTGCATTTCTGAAGCTCTTAAATGCTTTCAAAGCATTGCAACACCCCACTCCGTGTTCACTGCATATCAGTGATGTAGATAAAAGAAAAGACACTTTAGTCCACCATTTTTATGTCACTTCCAAGAGCCTCTTGGAAAGAGAGAGAAATGAAAGTTCAACTCACTTGTTAACCCTCAGACCAATCTTGGCCAAGTATGCCTCTGAGATGCCTCCACCCTCTAAAATCTAGCACTTAAAGAATAGTAAACATCAAGGTTTAAAGGGGTAAAAAGACAGAATTTCAGCTCTTGGGTGTTTCTGGACTGGACGGGATACAGGAGGAAATGAACGTCACCCTGATTCTCAATGTTGGTTTGCATCCCACTGACTCAGTCTCGCACCACAGAGCATCCAGGAAGAGCTTTGGACGTTCATCGGATCAGCATTTCTCTGGAGAATGAGGGGAGTTAGGGTGCTCCTTCAAGGGATCCTGGGACCTGAGTTGAAAGAGTTGTTGGTATCCAGCCTTCTGTGAACTGAGGTCTCTTTTCCCCACAAGGTTTTCTATGACTTCAGAAGAGGATTCAAAATGATATAGGCACCCAAAAGAGTGGCAGAGAGGGGCAGATGATTTATAGAACTTGGCCATATTACTTTGATTCTCTTTTTTAAAAAATTCACAAATGCAAATTAAAAAATAAAAGTGTCCTTGCTCCCCGCCCTCCCCATGTATACATACCTCCGTGCAGGAAGGTAGTGTGTTTACTGGGACAAGGGGACAGTAGGGAGCACAAAAACCTGAAAACAGGACCCTTGTGCTCTGCAGATCACCACCTACTTGAAGCTGCGGCCACACAGAAATGATCAAAACACACAGCACATGTGTGAACCAGAAATAAACTACGTCCTTCAGACTGTGCTGTTATAGGACTTCTGGCTGCTGTTTTTATTTATTATAGCCTTCTAGTCCCTTTCAAATGTAGATTATAACATTCTCCTAAATATGTGTCTGATGGAAAATTGTTTTCCTTAAAATATAAACAAATAAATTTACAGGACCAAGTTTTCATTTTATTCATGTTTGAATTTTAGGATCATTTCATTGGAGTGTGAAACCAGGACCTAGAGTCAGAAAACCCATGTGTGAAGCTTGGTTTGGTGTGACCCTGTGTGAGGCACATGGCCTAGAGTGTTCTGATATAGGTACACCATCAATTGTCAGGATCAAACCCCATTAGCAAATGCGTGGGAGAGATAATGAGACATAATAATGCAGGACACAAAGTTAGGGAGAGTCGGCATTATCATCACCCAAACTCACACAGTCCATGTTGCAGAGCTTACAAGGGCTGATTTTTGACAAGAGAGTCACAGTCACACTCTCTGGAACTAGCATCAACTGTTCTAGGCCTCCTTTTAGCAATCAGCCAGATCTTTATGGTACACCTGTTGCATGACCCTGGCCCATGCCAGGCACCAGGCTGCAGACAGTGGATAAAAACATTGTCCCAGAACTCAATGATTTTGTAGAAAACGTCAACACATTCAATGCAAACAGAAAGAATTGCATTAAAATAGCAAGGTAGGTTGGCAGTCAATCGTATAAGCTGGGCAATACATCAAGGAAGGCTGCAAAGAGGAGGCAGATGCAATTTTACACTGACCTTTAAAATGGCCAGGAATCTTTTACTCGCAGATGATAGAAATCCAGCTGAAAATAGGTTGACCAAAACTGCATAAATAGTGCTTATTTTAAGCATGTCTGGATCCAGGTGTTCAAATAATGTCCTTATTTTTTGTCATACTCTCACACTCTTCACCTCCACCCTGTCTCAGGACTAAATTCCTGTTTGTTTTCTTTCTCTGGTAGCTCTTCTCACATGGCAAAAATAGGGCCACTCCCGGCTCAGCACACACACATGTCTCACTGTGACCCTAGAAGCAAAGACACCTCCCATTTGCCATTTTCACCTATCTGGACCTTTGGAGGGATGCCTATGGGCTCTGCCTGGCTGTGAGCTCGCCTTGTGGACAGAGCGCCATGGACAGAGGGCTGGGGTGTCACAGCCTGGCCCATTGCCATCTCTGAGGCCAGCAGTGAGTGGGGCAATATGACTGACAGTCTCCTCAAAACCTGTAAACTGGGGAAGAGGCAACTACCTAATAGAAAGGGGGATACTGGGCAGATGCAAACAATGCATATTTATGAAGCTCAAACAACTGAAAGTAATTTAAATAGGCAGAAAGAAAGGGTTGAAAGCTAGGAAAATATATAAATAATATATGAATAAGTTTATACCACAGACTGAATGTCTGTACTCCTCACGAATTCATGTGAAAGCCTAATCCCCAATGTAATGGTATTTGGATGTGGGAAATTTGTGGGAGGTGATTAGGTCATGAGGGAGGAATCCTCATGAATGAAATCAATGCCCTATGAAAGGAATCTCAGAGACAGCCCTTGTCCTTCTGCCATGTGAGGACGCAGGGGGAAGACGGCCGTGTATAAACTAAGAAGCATCACCTGATGCCAAACCTACTTGGCACCTTGATCTTGGGTTTCCAGCCTCCAGAACTGTAAGAAATTTCTGTTTTTGTTTTTTTTCTAAGCCACCTAGCCTGTGGAATTCTATCATAGCAGCTCAAATGGACTAAGAAAGTTATACATGGGGAGATGAGTATGGTATATTTATTTGGGGAAGGAAAGAGGTTTGTGGTATAGTGAGTGCACATAGACCGATTATAAAAGGAAGTGTGAGCATGGATATTACTCTATTTCCTCTTTCTGTCACCTGTTGCATGCCATTCTCTTTACAAGATGAACCAGCAAACCTCTGTTGAAGGCCTGATGAGCACAAAAACTAACCTAGTTGAGTTGACACAAGATGTGGTGCTCACTTTTGTGAAGTTCATAGCCTAATTATAGAAACAAGACATATACATATAGAAAGCTGTCTAACAATGGATGCTAACAGATTAACACATAGCCAAGTTCAATACTCCAGATTTGGAAATCTGCCCTTACAAAACAGGCCCTAGGCCTGGGGTTGACCCTTCAATATAAAGAAACCAGGACTGGTCATGTTGCTGTGGAGGTCTTGCTGAACGGACTGAAGCGGGCCTTACCCTGCAGCCTCTTTCTCACCCTGTGAAGGTCAGATTACAGTTCAAAAAAAAAAAAAAAAAAAAAAAATCCTGGTGACATAAATTATGTAAAACAACCACTTCATGGTGTTAAACAGAACTGAAGTCTGAATTTAACTGCCCAGCAAATCACTGAAAAGGGACTATAGCAATATCTTTAATAGATGATATAAATACTTAGGACATAAAACTGCCTTTTCTACTTATTTCCATTATAGCAATCCCCTCCCTCTCCCAGACCTGTTTAGGTAGATAAACAGGCTCCTAAGCTTCTGTTTTCTGGGCACATTTTCCTCCCTTCTCCCACACTTTCTAAAGTTGTTTGTTTGGTTTTTTCTGAGACTCATACCTGAAAGACCAGGGGCAACATGTGAGGTCCGCTCTCCTGTACAGGACACATGGATTACAAAAGCTCATACATTCTTGTGTGTGCCACCATTTCAAGCTGCTATAAAATCTGTCAAAATATGGTCTGGTCCTAAGTCATCCTCTAAGCTCCATCTCCCCAGTGCCCGACTCCGTTTGCACCTCTCTCCATGACCCTGAGCCCAGGAACCTCTCTGACCTCCTACTCTGACCAGAACGGGCTGCCTTGTGTGGCAGTTCTCCACATCTGCATCTCTTCTCTTGAAGTAGAATGAACACAGGGTAATCTGAATCTGAAACCACATTTCACTCTTTTTTTTTTTAAGATTTTATTTATTCATTTTTTTTAGAGAGAGGAGAAGGGAGGGAGACAGAGAGGGAGAGAAACAGCAATGTATGGTTGCCTCTCACATGGCCCTCACAGGGGACCCAGCCCGCAACCCAGGCATGTGCCCTGACCGGGAATTGAACCGGGACCATCTGGTTCCCAGTCTGTGTTCAATCCACTGAGCCACACCAGCCAGGGTCCACATTTCACTCTTGCCGTCCATGAGATGTGGCAAAGTGTCTTGGGAGGTAACACGGGGGCACAAAATAAGCATAATTTTGAAGGCGCCAAGATTCAGGCCTAAAACCAACTCTGCCATCCTTCTTTCTGAGCCACAGTTGCTTCCACAAAACAGGAATGATTCCACCCAACTCCTAATTACAAAAATTAAAATGAAATAGTAAGTTTGCTCTTTTTTTTTGCTTTTTCTGTTTTCTTTCTTTTTATGATGCCCATCGCTGTGCCTTCTGGATGCTGAACGAATATTGGCGACAGGTCCAGCTGCTCGTCTAAAACCTGGGTCGCACGCCATGTCCATTCTGCCTTTCTGAATTCCACCAACATTTAAAAGTCTAGCAAAGTCCCAAGTCCTTAATTCTCTAATCATTCCATCTGTCACTATATTCTGTGGTCTCCAAGAACACTTTTCATTCTAGTTACTCACATCCATTATTTTTCTTTCCCCATGAAACTCCTTGATACCAGAGGGTACACTTTTTTGCCCTTTTGCTGTTCTTTCTTAGAACTAGCAAAGTGCTTGTCATTTAGTAGAAACTAAATTAATAGTGTTGATCAGTGACTTCATAACCATAATGCACCAAGTAGAAATTAATTATAGCAGTGAAGACTATAAAAATGTGGTTGAGTCACTCTTCCAAGGTGCTTTGCACAGATTATCTTGTTGAAACGAAAGCCTAAATATATAAAAACAAACAATAAAGTACTCTTACAAAGTGGGGAGAGCTGAGTTGTTTGGATTTTTCAAGGCAAAGGCTTTGTAGAGGAAATAAAACTTTTGAAAACTTCAAGTAGTTCTAGTACCAAGGCTGCAATTAGAAACAGCTTGCAGAGTTTGGGATGTTATTTTCCTATAATATATGGTCTATCAATCGGCTGGAAATGTGTAAAATATAACAAATTCCTTAGGGGCCAACTTCCCCAGCCTAATCATGGTGCTTCTTGGGTTTCTGTGATCCCTCCCATCTGTGACCACATTGATAAGCACTTCTGTAGATGTTTCTGCCTTCTTTATGGTTTCCTGTGTGTATCATTTTGTTTCTAACTAAATTTTAACTTCCTTTCCGAAAGAGGCTTTTTCCATCTTCAAAAAATCCCAAATAGACCTGAGACTACACAGAGAGCCAGCAACACATTTTTCATTAGACTTACTAAAATTCCGAATATCACCGCGAAATCCAACTACATCTCCAAAGCCCACTATCTTTCAGTAAGGAAACACGTGACAGAGTGCCAATAAAAACAGCAATTTCTTTTCTAAACTCTTCTAGGAAGTGAAACCATGTTGCACAGTAGAGCAGAACAATTTGAAATCCCGAAATACAAAGCAAAGCTGCCGCTCAGAAACGAGGCTCATCCCAGCACGGTGGCATCTGGTTGCTAACGGAGGACTAATTCCCGTCCTTGGATGCCCGAGTACACCTTCTATTACACTAACTTAAATGAAAACCCCAAGGGGAAAACATGACCCTAAAGATTTATCTGGTGATATGGCCATATTAGATCCTTTTAAATCCTTTAATTTGCAAAAAGTCCCGAAGTCAGTGAACCAAACAAATAGCAGCTCTCTCCCCATGCTGTGTAACTTGGGTGATATTTATGGATAGGGAGAAGTTCTGTGTTCAGCAGTTTCCTAATCAACTAAGAACAAATGGAGAAAGCAAATCCATGAAATAGGAAAGGGCAAGACCACCGAGCTATGACTTAAAAGGCGGCAGAAAAATGTTAGCGCCATTACGCTGCTAAGCCTCCTGCCCCAGTCAAAATGCATTCATCAGAGAGGCCATAGAGGCTGAGCCTTGAGGAAATGGCCTGAGGGTGTTAAACCATAGAGTCTTCCCCAGTTGCCATGCAGAAGGGGGCCCTGCAAATGCGGGGTGCACCCGCAGAGAGCCTCAAGTATCAACGATACGCCTCGCTGGACTCGTTTTTTTGTTTAAAGTGGTGTAATTTATCATTGGCTGTTTCTGGTAATAAATTCAAATTCAACAAATCACTTAAAAATACTTATTGCACATGTCAACACCTAAGAGAGAAGTTGTAGAAGTTCAAAATAGAAGTCAGGGTCCCAATCTTCAAAATAGAAGATATTTCAGATGCTAGCTTTTGTTTTTGATTTTGCTTTTGCTTGGGCTTGTGAATAATTAGCCCTTCACCTCATTGTCCATCCCCCATGCCATCTTCTACCTCCAGCAGGTCTGCATCTCAAATGTCCCATGAAGATGAACCATATCGTGTTGTCATTTTCTAGCTGTCCTTCGAAAACCCTGTTTCACACCACAGAATCCCTTCAGGAAAATCTTCCCTAAAGAAATGACTTAACTGCTTCCATACTGAACTTCAAATTGCTTCTTCTCACCCTTGATTCATGGTAAATAGAATAACCATTTCCTTTTTATGGCTCTGTTTATGTTTGCAGACTTGAAAGTAGAAAAGCACTTCTAAATCTAAGGAATACAACTGGCAGAATTTCTCCACACAGTGAGCACAGGAGGTAAAAGAAGGAGAGAACATCAGAATTCAAAGGACTACAGATAATGGCTCCCTCCCCATTCAGCTTCCTCCTCCTGCTTGTGTTGGGACTGTGCCCCGGGGGGAATTGGGGGCCTCTGCACACAGTGGTGAGCTCTCTCTCCCTTGTAGCACACTGGCTGTGGAGAAAGGTTAGCAGCACAGACTCAAAACTAGTTTCTTTTGCTTTTCTATTTCACACAGTTTAAAAGGACACTTGCCCAGAAGCTAAGGTAATTTTGAGTTGTCTAGCATGAAAAGGCAAAAACACAATCGTGGAATGAAGCAAAGCTATCAATGTCACTTAACAGATTTTTAACTTTCTTTGAGGCTCAAACTCAAGTTTGTTTACATTGGTTTAAAACCTGTTTATTCATCTCTTTTTTTTTTTTTTTCCTTCTCTCTTAATGACTCTTAAATCCCAATTCTAGCATTACCTTCCTTAGGCTTCTCTTTTTTTCACTTTTTTGATGCTTGTGAATCAGTACTTGAACTTGACACATTTCTGTGGTCTCAAGTCTCCTAGATTCTCCATGGAGAGATGCATCTTATTCCCTACTGACCTCAAGTAATTAAAATAGCCATGGGTCCATGACTTATAACTTCCATGGCTACACCTTGCCCACTGCTCTATTGTGTGTGTGTGTGTGTGTGTGTGTGTGTGTGTGCAGGAAGGTGAGGGGTGAGGCAAGGGGGTTCATACCTTGGTAAGGTGATCAGCCAGGTTTTCTGGAACCTCTAGACTGAAAAATCACCAAGAATGGAGCACAGCATCTCCAGTGATCCGGGGTCTCGGCAGCTGTGCAGTTATGAGCATGAAAGGTCCTGAAATAGCGGGGGTTGCCCAAAACAAACATTTTTCATAGGAACTGGATAACTAAATAACTGCAGCATATAAAAATCAACCTCATAAATTTAAAAATTATATATATAAAATTTATAAAAATTAATATATATGTGTATGTATATACACACACACAGCAAAGAAAGGAAAACCACCAGATTATAAAACTTTGGGGTTTTTGTTTTGTTTTTTAAAGTAAATGGTTGATGAGAAGAAATTTAGAACAACAAGGTATTTCAATGAGGAAAACGGAAGCAAAGTCAGCTGTGGCCACAAACTGAGCTGAGGCGAAGGCAGTTCAGCAAGCAGTGACCTCTCGCTCCTCACATCCACAACAGAGCCCTTGCCACCACCCTGAGCTTCTTCCTCCAGACTCTTCCATGACTGAGAATCATGATAAAGGACAACTGGATATCTACCAGGGCAAAAGATATCAATTGGATCTCCTCTCACTTTTATGGCTGAAGTTACTCACTGAAGTAATGTATTCCAAGCAAAGCTATGAGCAGAATCATAACAGACATCTAAAGGAGTTCCAGAGGAACTGCAGAAGAATTTTCTAGAACAAACCTTGCACTGTAAGACTGAACAAGCCATTGGAATCTTTTGCTCCAATGCCCCTCTGCTCTCACTGCATTGGGGCAATTAGGGTGTTGCCATGTTGTAGGGGAGATAGCTAAGGCCCAGAGCCATTCCCAGGGTGAGGAAAGCAGGGAGGATGGACTGAAATCAGTGTACCCCATTGCTTAGTTGAACCAGGGACCTCTTACTTGAACCACATGTCCCCCTCTTAAGTGTGTGGCAAGAAGACTTCCCAACATTTACGGAAACTTTAAAATCAATTAGTGTGCAGGCTTTGGAGAAGATATTGTAACCTGTCCAGAGTAATAAAATCAGCAATGCACAGCATTACTTTCCTCTATGAAGAGCTTGAATAAATAAGACATTTATAAAAATGAGTGGAAAATCTGAAATGAATATCCCAAGAACCATGAAAAAATAAGCTAAGAGAAATTGAATTTTCTTTTGAGTCTCTAAGAGAGAGGCGGCAGTTGAGGATTTTATGCATAATTTATAAGGAAAATTGTCCCATTCACTCAGGTATACACCGTATCAGTTTGTGGCAAAGATTAAGCAAGCTGTCTTTTTTTTTTTAATTGAAATCAAATATAGGTAAGGAAGAAAATGAATTCTGAATAAGGGAGACTGCAATGAGTCACATGGCCAAAGGCTTACTGGAATTTACATGAGAGTTTTCTCTTTTTTAACCAAGTAACTTTGACCTTATTTATTAATCAGTAATAAGAAAAGGGCCCAAAGCAAAGTCCTACTTAGTGCTAAAGCTTCCTGTTCTCATTTTGCCTTCATGCTAGAGAAAGCTGGCCCTTGGCATAAATAGCACATACTTCTCTGGACACCTGTGATTTGTGCGGCCTCAGTGAAGTACTTGGGGCTGGTTGTCATTGTTTTCTAAAACGTTACCATAATCAATTCAGTTTTTGGAATTTTTACCCAGGGAGAAGCTTTTAAATTGCAAATACTCCCAGAAACACTAAACTAATGCCCGCTAAGGTAACATTTTCTAAACCTAAAATTAAGAGGGTTCAGGGAGGCTGGACAAGCAAAAAGAGAAAGATTTTGAAAGGAGGAAATGAGAATAGTAACTGAAAGTTGGTAAGAGGTAAAACTGGGCTGCAGTGATGCCACAATTTTGCTGGTACAACCTCAGGGTAGACCAAGAAGATCCACACCAGCAACCTGCACAGAAAACATAAATCATTTGCATGGTCCTTGTTTGCTTGAGCCCTCCCCCCAATCCCTCTTCTCCGTCCCAGGAACATAATTCTAATTACTGTGGAGGCCACTGTGAATTCCTTTAACAGTAGTGGCATCTAGGCATTAACCTATACGCCGTTCTCACATCAGACGCTCCCTTGTCATTGTTCTCTGGGCATCTGTGTATTCTCGTCTTGGGTCCCAGTGTAACTGAATAGTGAATACATCTTTTTTCCCCTTTGGGGGCCCCACTGCATCTGTAACAAAGCTACTTCTGCCAAGGAGCCTCGAAACTAATACTGACAAGAAAAAAGTGCAATGATGCAGCTCTTTACAGTTTCCAAAGCACATTTACTTACATAATTGCTTATTTATAAAAACTAAAAAGGAAGTGAAGCAAGGGGATCTATTATCCCAGGTTTACAGAGAATGCTATAACCTCTGAAATAGCAACTAGCTAACTTTTGCTGAAAATTATATCAGGCACTCTTCTGAGCACTTAGACGTAGCTAATTTAGTTATTTCAACAGCACTACAAGGTAGCCATAATTATTATTCTCATTTTACGAATAAGGAAATTTCAGCTTTAAAATTTTGAGCTATTTTTGCTATTTTCTCGAGATCACATAGGAAGTAAGTGGCAGAAATTGTGGCTTGCATCTAGTTCTATTGAATCAAAATTTAATACTTTTAAACGGTGCTATTATAAACAAGAGTTAAAGTGTGGAAGCTTTTTTCTCAAGGTCATACTTTCTAAGTGGCAGGATGTAGTTCTAAATCTAACTTCTCATCAGATGCACTTCCAGCACCACCCTGATATTTATTGAAATGCAGGCAATTTGGCTAAGGTACAGAATGATATGATACGCCTCGTCCTCTACCTAGACTTTAACAACCACTGGTTTCTTACCTGAAGAACTTGCCTTTGCAATGGAAATTTCTTATGGATCCCTTAAAGAGGATTTCAAGACCTTCTATCTGCAAGAAATGAAATGGATTAAATGATCCCCATTAAGCTTATGGTAATTTTAGCCTTTCCACTCCTGGCAATAGAACGTACAGTGTGAGCACAGGGTAAATTCCAATCTAAGGTTGCAGGTTTGATCCTTCCATGCTATTAGCAGAGTGAGTCGCTCTAACCAAGAGCTATAGAGAACACTTTCTCCTGGTAATGTCTTTGAAGGTGACAATGAAGAGATAAGATACTCCCAACACACTTGCTTTTAGAGTTTTACTCCAAAGTCATCACTATTTTGACAAAGCAAAGACATGTCAGGAAAATTAAGAAATGCCATTTTCTTAATGATGAGGATGATTTTTTCATAGAGCAGGCTTGCATTATCCACAACACTTATTTGGCTGAAGAAAAGAAAGTTGAGGTAAAATCATATTTATTTAAAATGCAAAATGTCAAGTCAACATAATATTTAACCAAATTGCCAGATGAGGTACTGATCTTGGCCGAGGTCCTACTTTAAAGAAGCGGTCAGAAGAGAAGGTTTAGGTTCTGATCGGAGTCTTCCTCCATCAGGCAGAGTCACGACCTGTTCTGTGCCCTGGTTTGATGCTGAAGCTGTCCCTGCCATGCAGAGCGAAGACTTTCTTTAGGCAGGTAAACCACAAACTGTTAAATGCTACTATGTAGATTCTCTGTAAATTGAGATTGATCCAAAATATGATATTCATTTTCATAGCACCAAAATGAAGAGAGGAGACTTGGAATTCTTTAATTCATTTTGTCAATTTATCTTGACTCCCCAGTCCAAGCAGTAAATCAGTCATGTTAAACCTAGTGGTACCATGTAAATTCACTTAACAGAGTTAACTCTTTTCTGGAATGAACTAAAGTGTCTGTTTTTATTTATATGTCCATAATGTTATTTAATAAAAATTCCCCCAAACAGGGAGAACTTCTTATAGATGTAACCACAGTGGCTCTCCTGGATCTAACAGTGCTTCTCAAAATTTCACTGTAAAGTCAAGCACAAGGATCACCTGATCAGAAAAGTGACGGGAAGGAAAAGGGAGCATCTTTATTCAAGATGCAGATTCCTGGGCTCTACCAGAGCCCTGTTGAGTTAAACCCTGGGAGACACCCTGCTGTCAGCACATATAACAGATCCCAGAAGTCACTGCTGCACATTAAATTTTGAGAATCACTGACTAGGTTCCTGAGGCAGCAGGACAGTGGAACAGAGAAAGGAGAGGGTGGAGGAAGCTACAGCAGCCACAGGGGAACCACCTCAAGAAAGGCCTCCTGAAAGAAATTCCTAAATTGCTTTGGCTTTCATTTGACAGAGCAGGCCCTGGAGTCCAGGGATAGAGCCCTGTGAAAGGTGAGCGAGGATGGATGAGGGGTCAGAGCAGCCTGTGTTTCTGCAGGCAGGGACTACAAAAAAGAAGGGAAGAGGAAGACTTACAGGGTAGGCTCTGTGCTCAGCTTTCCCCTACCTAGGGTCCTCCCCAGGGAAGAAACGAGCTTCATAATTCTGAGAGAATGATGCTCAAGTCGGGCAGCTTCTGCCCTGGTCGACATTTGGGGCTCTGGATGGAGATCTCTTATCACGTTTCTGCACAAACTATACTGACCAGGATAAGATGTACTTAATGGCATGGTGGGATTAGTCAAAGGGAGGCCCGTGGGATGATGCCCAGACCTTCCTCCCTGTCTGCTTTGGGGGGACAGAGGAGGCAATGGATTTGGGAGCAGCAGTCTGCCTTGAGCCCAGCCTGGTTTGGGGCACCCACCCCACCCTAGCAGTAGAGACCAGGCATGGATTAAATAAGATGATGTATATAAAGCATTTAATCAAGATGCTGATTTGAATGGTAGCTAATGGCACAAAGTAGATAAAAGTGCTTTGAGAGTCTAGAACACTGAGCAAAGAATGAAATATATAGACAGAAGATTGTGGTTCTAAGAAATTTAAAATTTCTGTTTATTGGTTTTACAATGGTTTATGAATTAAGTGCCATAAAAACCTAACACTGCTTCTGAAACCCATTCCTACCACCTCGTCATCTACTGGAGGAAGATGAGGCTCAAGGAGTCAGACCCCCAGTTCCCTACCCCATCTCCACTGTATCAGAGTGCTACTGATTCTACTTCATACTGTAACTTTGTTTGATCAGAGAGTTTCTTAACTACGAGTCTGAGAAATATCGCCCCTGCAGATAAAAGTGAAAAGGTCAGTACGACTCTAGTAAGAAAAGTAGTAATATTCTAAGGTATAGTCTCCTGGGCCCAAATGGCCTTAAAGCCCAGAACTATTGTCAGTCTTACCCACAATTTCTTTCCTGTTTTGTTTACTGATGAGCAGAACTGGGATCTCAAACCATGCTTAGAGTGACTGCGGTTGTTTATAATGCTTGCAGCCCTGATCTGTCTCCAATCAAGAATAGGTTACTGCATTGACTCCAAGTGTTTACAATAAGACCTGATGGATCTCTGGGCTCCCTAAACACTGCCTGGTTACAAGCACAATAAACTGCCTCACAAAGAGCTAATACTTTGAATGACTGTCAGCACCAATTCTTATCTGCTACAAACTGATAAAACAATCAATAGAGAGTTTTTGTGTTTTTGTTTCCAAGGAAATAACAACATGCTCAGGATTATTGGGAAGGCCTGCAGGTCTCCCGGGAACAGCGAAGACACAAGACAAAGCCTGGAGAAAAAACACGGCCTGTGCTTGGTGACCTTGGATAAATCCCTTACTTTCTGTCCAAAAGTTTCCCATCTATAAAATGGGAAGGATGATAGTTTACTCAATCCTTCAACATAGGAATAAGTCATTTGTAAAATACTAGAATCATAGAGGACATTAGACATCATTACTCTGTGATCTCAAATTATCATGAACGCCAGACTTCGTTGTTCTTCACCATTGTGTGTGATAGTTACCCAGTTACCTGTCTCACCTTTATTAGACTAGGACTGTCCTGAGATTCCAGACGATGTCCTAATCATCTTTGTGTCTATAGCACCAACACAGGATCTGCATATTCCAGAGATTCATTGTATTAAGTACATGGAAGAAGGAAATAAACAAATGAATAGATTACTAAATAAAGTTATTAAACCATTTAAAGCTTCACTCCTGAATCAAGAGCCCTTTATAAAATGTTCACAAATAGGTCCCTAAGCCTCAAAATATATGTACCAAGAAAAATGATAAGGGTGGCTGGGGAGATGTAGGAGCACCACAAGGCATAATGTTTCATTATTTATGGAGCCCAAATTGTATACACTTGCTCTCAGCACTCATGTCATATAGTATCACATGAATCTGTAGTCAACAAGAAGCCTCAAACAGTTTCCACGTGCTGTGGATTCAAATCAGTCTCGCTCCAGGTGTTTTACTTTGAGTCCAGAAGCAGAAATGTCCACAAATTCTAACAAATATTGACATGCCAAGTTGGGTCTGTTATTTAACTTTACACTGATATAAAATATGCACACACGAAAGAAAAAATTAAGTGTCCAGCTTGATGAATTTTCAAAAACAAAACAACCCAAGCAACTAGCATCCAAAGAATTAAAAAAAAACAAAAACAAAAAACTAGAACATTACTAACACCCCCAGAAGCTCCTCATTGTGCCCTTCACCTGCCACTACCCGAGCAACAGTAACCAAACACTCTTCTGACTTCTGATACTATACATTATTTGAGCCAGTTTTCAAACTTTGTACACATGGGATAATACCGAATAAACTCTGCCATCTTATTTCGTCCCCTTAACACATGTCCATGCGCATTGCTGATATAGTGCTGCACTGTGTGTCTACCCCATGACGTGTTTAGCCGTGCTACTGTTGGTGAACATTCGAGTAGTTTCTCATTTGAGGCCATCAACAATAGTGCTGTTATGAAATCTGTGCATGTCTTTGTGAATGAATGTTTTGCTTTCTGTTACAACCAATAAAAGATTTTTGAATCATGAATCTATTTCCGTCCTGTCAGCTCCACCCTCTAAACATGTCTAAATCCAACTGCCTCTAGCTTCTCAGCTCCCAACTTGGTCTAAGCCACCTTATCTCTGATGCAAAATACTGCAATGACTCCTCAGCACTTTCTGCTTTTATAATCCATGCCCTGCACTGCAGAAATGGTTGTCTTTATACAGAGCGAATAAGATTACATCCCACCACTGGTTTCCCACTGAAGTAAAATAAATACTCCATACCATGTTCTACAAGGCCCTATCAGAACTGGCCCCTGCTATATCTCTGAATTGATTTTGAATTATTCTCTTTCCACTGTTCACTCTGCTCCAGCCACCCTGGCCTTCTTGAAGGTTTTAAATAGGCAAAGCCTGTTCCTTCTTCCTGGGATGCACCTCCCCCAGAAACTTCACATAACAGGATTCTTTTCCGCCTTCATTTCTCAAGTCAACGTCATCTTAGAGCGGCCATTCTGACCTCCTAATAAAAAATAGCACCTCCTTCTAGGTCATTCACCAATTGGTTAAATGGAACTCATTCCACCACCTAACATTTGTTTTCTACTTCCCACTTCCTATGTTATTTTTAACAGTTTTATTGAGAGATAATTCACATACCATAAAATTCACCCTTTTAAAGTATACAGTTCAGTGATTTTTAGAATGTTCACAAAGTTACACTAGCATCACTATTACAAATTTCAGAACAACCCCTCCTTTCCCTACTCCCAAAAAGAAAGCCTGTACCCCTTACCAGTCTTTCCCCATTCTTCCGTCCCACAGTCCCGGCAACTATGAACTTACTTTCTGTCCCTACAACAGATTTTTAGGTTTGACTATTTTTTTTAATTTATTTTATTGATTATTCTATTATAGTTGTCCCATTTTCCCGCCTCTATTCCCCCCTGCCCCACACCCCCCATTCCTCGCCCTTTAGTTTTTGTCCATGGGTCATACACATAAGTTCCCTGGCTTCCACATTTCCCATACTATTCTCAACCTCCCCCTGTCTGTTTTCTACCTACCATTTATGCTACCTATTCTCTGTACTTTTTTCTCCTCTCTCCCCCTCCCCTGTTGATATCCCTCCATGCCCTATATAAATCCCTTTAATGTCTCATATAATAAAGGCTAGGTGATGATGAACTCCTTGAACTTGACCTTATCTGAGAAGCACTTTATCTGCCCTTCCATGCTAAACGAAAGTTTTGCTGGATAGAGTATTCTTGGATGTAGGTCCTTGCCTTTCATGACTTGGTATACTTCTTTCCAGATCCTTCTTGCCTGAAAGGTCTCTTTTGAGAAATCAGCTGACAGCCTTATAGGAACTACTTTGTAGGTGATTGTCTCCTTTTCTCTTGCTGCTTCTAGGATTCTCTCCTTATTTTTAATCTTGGGTAATGTCATTATGATGCGTCGTGGTGTGTTCCTCTTTGGATCCAACTTCTTTGGGACTCTCTGAACTTCCTGGACTTCCTGGAAGTCTATTTCCTTTACCAGACTGGTGAAGTTCTCTTTCATTATTTGTTCAAATAAGCATTCAATCCGTTGGTTTTCCTCTTCTCCTTCTGGCACCCCTATGACCCAGATGTTTGGATGTTTACAGATGTCTTGGAGATTCCTAAGCCTCTCCTTATTTTTTTGAATTCTTGTTTCTTCATTCCTTTCTGGTTGAGTGTTTTTCTCTTCCTCCTGGTCCACACCATTGCTTTGAGTCCCAGTTTCCTTCCCATTACTATTGGGTCCCTGTAGATTTCCCCTCATTTCTCTTAGCATATTCTTCATATTTTCATCTAATTTGCAACCAAATTCAACGAATCTTGTCAGCGTCCTGATTACCAGTGTTTCGAACTGTGCATCTGATAGGTTGGCTATCTCTTCATGGCTTACTTGTATTTTTTCTGGAGCCTTGATCTGCTCTTTCAGTTGAGCCATCCTTCCCTTTCTCTGCATGCCTGTTACTTTAAGGGGTGGAGCCTTAGGTGTTCACCAGGGCAAGGTCACCCACGTAGTTGTGTTGTGACACTACCTGTCAGGGCGGGGCCTGAGACAGAACAATGTGACTTTCTCTGCTCTCCTCTGGCTCCCATTCACCTCTCGTGACACCCACAAGCAAATTGGGCCCCTCTGCACTGCCCCAGCTCCCAAGTGGGTGAGCCTGTGCAGAACTAAGTCCCTGTGGGTCTCTCCAATGAACTCTCATGTGGTGCTGGGAGTTCATCCTACCACCACCTCAACCCCCACAGGTGTTTTCAATCAGTGGTTTGAGGCTTTATTTCCCTGTGACGTGGGCTGCACAGTCTGCTCTGCTCCCCAGCTTTTCCTCCCAGTCTCTCTTTGCACATATGAGGAACCGCCTGGTCCACCAGTCTCAGCCCCAGTGGGACCGGGTCGGCCAGCCACAGGCTTCTCTGGGTGTGCTGGCTGCAGGTTACGCCAAATGCACCGGCCCCGGTTTGGCCAGGCGCATCCACCAGGGGCCTCTCCCGGCAGCTGCAGCGTTACCCTCACAGCTCCACAAACCCCAGTCTCACTGAGCTCTCCGCCCAGCTCTGCCCCACTTACCGGTCTGGATGAATGTGTCTTCTTTAACTTCTTGGATGTAGAACTTCCAAACAGTTGGATTTTCTGTCAGATCTGTTTGTTTTTTGTTTTTAAATTGATGATTTCCCTCTTTTGGTTGTGCAAGGAGGCACAGTGTGTCTACCTACACCTCCATCTTGGCCATAAGTCAGGTTTGACTATTCTGGGCATTGCATATAAATGGAATCATACCATATGTGCCTTTTACATATGATTCACTTCACTTAGCATGTTTTCAAGATTGATCACATTGTGGTGTACATCAGCACTTATATCTTTTGCCCTATCAAATAATATTCCATTGTGTGGATATATCAAAGTTTATCTGTTCCATTCATCAGTAGATGAACATATGGGTTGTATCCTTTCTTTGGAGGGAGTTATTCTATAAAATGCTGCTATAAACATCTGTGTACACATTTTTGTATGGGTGTATATTTTCATTTCTCTTGCATATAGACTCAGGAGTGAATGGCAGTCTTCTGATATTAGAAAGTCATCCCAGCACCAGCACATAATAGGTACCCCACCCATTTTGAAGTTGAATTAATTAACCTAGGATCACAAAGCAAGGTTAACAGGAACAGATTACCTTGTATGGTTTGGCTTAAAAATCTAGTGTCACATAGGCCTCAATTGCCTAAGAAAGATCACTCAGTGAAAAGCTGATATTTTCATATTAAACAATGTTAGTATTCATATGAAATAACACTAACTGAAAAGTATGTGTTAATAGGGATATTTGAACTTAAATACACAGTACAGTTTGGAGGAGAGAGCAGAATCACGGATAGAATAAACATCCAAAAGAAAAACAAATCACCCAGTGGAATCTAATGAGCAAAAAACTACTGAGCAAAATAGAACAAGAGGCATAAAAACATGGAAGAGACTGACAGCTGTAAGAGGGAAGGGTGGGGGCACTGGTTGAAAGGTGAAGGGACGAGTCAAATGACATGTATGAATGACCCATGGACATGGACAACGGGGTGGGGACTGACTGCAGGAGCAGGGGGACAGCCTGGGTGGAGTGGGGCACAGGAGGAAAAACTGAGACAACTGTAATAGCATAAACAATACAATGTTTACATTAAAATAATTCATGTATGGCCACTTCTGCAGATGAATCAGCTTGTAGGGGCCCTGGTGAAGGTGTTCTGAGGACCAGGTGAAGAAATTACTGTAGGTCGAGGAAGATGCATCCTTCAGTTCATGCAGAGACGGTGGAGAAAATAACTGAAGCAAACAACTTTAAATAGTTGGGGCTGCTGCTTATATCAAAACTGGAGTCAAATGTTTTTGTCTTTACAACTGTGGGAATTTATCTCAAAATCCTCTTAGAATCCCATTTATCTCTCAGCAAGGTTGTTTAAAACCATCAAAGCACAGGAATTGCCCCAGTGGAACCAGCCCAATGGTCCATCCAGCCCAGGATCTCGCCTCTGAGAGTAGCTAGTGTGGAATGGTATGAAAAACAGGCAAAAGCCCTTAGTAAAATGCACCTAATTGTGCAATGTCGGGGCAGGGGGCTTGAAGCAGTCTCTTCTGAGCCCAGCTGGTGACCAACTTCTGCCCTGAAGCGGGAGGCCTGACGGCCCTGGTAACTCTCAGCCCAGCAAGTGTAACTGCTGGCTCCATTTCAGAGCATGATTTCCTTCCCCCGGTGTCTTTAGAAAAGAAGGTTGGATATTTACCACCCAACAAGTTTTCTGCTATTGCATTATGGTGGGCCATTAGAGTTAATCCATTAGCAGAGGGGAAAAGATCTTCAGGGAACTGGAGAGTTTAAGTCGAAAATCTAGATCATTTGCTGCCATTTCCTCTGAAATATTTATTTTATTCTTAGGCTGACTTTTTTTTAAAAGAGAAATGCCCTTTGCATTCTGCCTTGCTTGGATGTGTTCCTTAAACAAAGTAATACCTTTCAGCTAATGGTCTTTGTGCATCGTAAACGGGCTAGCAAGCAGCATAAGCAAGGCAGTTAAGTTATGAGAACAGAACGGTGCCTCTGTGCCTTCCCAGCAGACACACTGCCTATATTCCCAGGCTCTCAATAAAAGAAAAGCAAATTATTCACTCATTTATTCTTTTATTAAAAATGAGAACTAAGAGAGAAGCTAGAGTCTGAGGATACATTAAGGAAACAGACCGATTCTAGACCTGTGGTCATAGAGTTTCTATTCCAGTGTGGTAACAGAAGAAAAAATGATACAAATAAAAAAATGTATATTTACAAATTGGGGTACGATTTGCCTAATGAACACAAGGAAGGTGTTAAAATAGAAAATGCTTTGGCAGAAACAGGTGTTTAACTTAGTTAAACCTAGGGTTTTAACTCACTTTAGAGGCGTTAACAGAGACCAACGGTGCAATGAAGAGGGAGAAGTGAGCTCCAGCAGAGAGAAGCACCTGCTAAGGCTCTGAGGCAGCTGCGTGGCTGATGTTCTCTAGAACCGGGCAGAGACTCATCCTGCAGGAGTGGCCTGTGATTAAGAAGTATGATAGGAGATGAGGAAGGCCTGTCTTACAGAGCCTTATATGTCACGGGAGGCAGTTCAAAGTGTTTTTATTTTCCCATGAAGTGGACATGTTTAACTTTTGAGGTTATTATCTGAGCCATTAATAGTCACTGAACAAGAGCCCCCCATACAGGCAGGTTTCTCTGGGGCTATTCGACCAGGTCGGTGGAACTAGGCGACACACCATGCATCTAACCCCTTGGGGACTTGCCAACTAGAAAATGACCACAGAGATTAGATGAAGGCTGTTAGGTCCACACAGCTCCTCCATTTGGGATCCTGATCTGTGACATGGTTTCATATGCTTCCCTTCACTTTGACCTGCCCTCAAACTTGACCTGTGTCCTTGTCGGATCTTATGTTTCATTCTCTCAATCTGAATTTTTAGCACGACATTTCTACCCTGAATCTTTCTCTTTGATTATCAGCCACTTAACCTGGGGCACCTAATCCTGGTGGGTGAGTCCTCTGGCCCCTGAAATCTGACTCCCTCTCTGGGGTAATCACTTATACCATACAGAACACATCATTTCAGGCTTTAGAACTGGCAGGGAAAGTAAAGCACTGCATTGAAATGGAATATGAGGTAGAATGGAGACAATAATAGGGGAAGGAAGAAACTTCGAGGGTTAGGAGTTTGGCTGACACGCGGCCTGGTGATGAATGCAACCATCTCTTTTTAGAGTCTGAAACTTTCAGAGACAGAAAAGAAATAGAAGTGTTTGGGGAAATGTATTTTGGGCTTTGCAACACTTGCATAATAGTGAGGGTCATGGGCACTTTCAACTGGAGATGGCATTCACCCATCAAGAGCATAAGCAGTTCCGTAGAAATTGCTCACCCTGAGACCTGGTGCTCGGGGATATTGAAATTCACGTGGGAAAAGTGGCCAGACAGTGTGGGCTCCTCTGTCAAACCCCTGAATGGAAGTTGGGGAATAGAAAGCTCTCACAGGTTTTGAACCCGAAGGCAAAACTATCCTATTTGCTTTTGACAGAGTGTGATCTAACTGTAATCTGATGCCCTCAAAGGGTGCTCTTCAATGACGAAAATTGGGAGTCAAGAACCAATACCTACTTTTTCCTTTTCGTTTCCAAACCATAAAACTTAATGAGGAAAATTCAAGACCTTACAGAAGATTAGAGTAAAAAAAAAAAAAACCTGAAAAATAAAAAAGATAAATCCCAGATGGTCTGATCTGGACTTTGTAAAGTTGGCTGCAGCCCCCATTGCCAAGGCCCCAATCATTATTTTTTAATCTCTCTTCGATAAGGCAAAACTTCCCTGCCGACTGGGATTTGGGACTTATTATCTCCATTTCATTGGCCTCTTTGCCAAGAATAGCAGGGCCAATAAAACACACACTTCAGCCAGCAGGGCAGGAGGGATGGACACTGAATCCATGGGGAGGGCAGAGAGCAGCCACTGCTCACATGCCCCTTGGAGCAGGGCAGGTTTTTACTTAGTAGGGGGCAATGAAAACTAATGGAAGGAAAGAAGGGGTAGTGAGATGGGAGTGGAAGAAGAAAAGAAATAAAAGAGAAAAAGGGAAAGCCAGAGGGAGAAAGGGAAGGAATGAAAGAAGGAAAGATGGAGGAGAGGGGGAAGAAGGGAGGGAGGGAGGGAAGTGAGAAAAGGAAGTTTTACAACTGGGTCAAAATTTGAAAATCTTTATCAGTTTTTTGAGCTGCCTTTCTTAAAAAGTAAAATTATCAAGCAACACCTTAACACATTTTTTCTCACATTTCCCTGTGAGTTTTAGAGAGAAAAATCAAGGGGCTTCCTGTCACCCTTAGAATAAATTGCAAAATCTCCATGAGATTTATGAGGTCTTATAAAATTTACCCCTAGCCAATTGCCTTAGAGTAG
>PVJI01012502.1:0-51346 GCA_004026765.1 Micronycteris hirsuta | reverse complement strand
TACTTAGTTTTACAGATAATACATGTCGGAGCCAACATTTGGCACTAAAGCCAGAAGTATTCGAAATAAGCTGTTGCATCAGACACGATACGTTTTTAAGCACAAGTCACTTTCGCCACTTGATACTTTTACTAATATTAATTATTGCCCTAGAAACTGACAAAGAACCAATGGCACCTAGTAAGGGGTCAATAAATGGTACTTTCCACTACTATATTACCACAATAATTATTATTAAAAAAAGTACATTTTGGGAATTCATAAGACTTTTATTTATTTGATTATTTTTCTCTATATTTGAAGAAAAATATGATATGTATAGCCACAGGAATCCAGTATACAGACATGGACCTGATATCACAATACACCTAACTTGCACTTGGAATCTTGGTCTAATCAAACTGGCTTTTCTACAAAAGGAGCTCCGGCCCTCTGTGTTATACTAGGACGGTCAGCATTAACCAAAAGTGTGTTTATTTTGCAGCAACTTGTCTGGGAGAGTTACGTTTCAGCTCAGCTCCACCATTACATGCCTTGCAATTCCTTGCTTGTGGTTTTTTGGATTTTTTGGTTTTGTTTTTACTGTATAGCTTCCAAGTGTGACTCCTGGCATCGTCCAGAGGTTCTGCTGGTTAAACATTCTTTGATAATGTATTTTTCCCTTAATACACAGTACGGTCTTCTGTTTGTAACCGAAAACCAAAACTGTCCTGTACTCAATAGCAGTGCTTAGTATATGGCAAAGCCTCAATAAATTCATCACTGAACATATAATGCAGGACCTCTGGGTTTTGGAGTAGTTGATGAAAATGCCTGGAAAATTCTGGGCTGCTTATGCTTTCCTCAAACAATTGAAACTCTTTAAGTATCAGTAAACTCATTTTTGTCATTCTCCAGATTTCTGTTTTCAAGTATTTCTAAGCTAGAAAAAAAATGGAGTTCTAAAATTGAATGTACCTACTCTAGCGATTCCAGTGCATCTTTCACATCCTTAATTTATAGTTAACACCCAACTGAAGACAATGAAAAGAAATATGTATTTCTCTTTTAACAAGCCTTTGGAGTTCTCCTTTACAGGGTAGAGTTAATAATCAAATTAGATCTGTTTATTCTTTATATTCTTGATATGTATGTCACAGGTTGACCTTGAGACAATGAATATTTTCTTCATTTTTATAATCCTGACTCTCTTCAAATGTGGTTTATACATTTTAAAGATTTTATTTATTTACTTTTAGACAGAAGGGAACAGAGGGAGAAAGAGAGGGAGAGAAACACCAATGTGTGGTTGCCTCTCACGTCGCCCCCGCTGGGAACCTGGCCTGCAACCCAGGCATGTGCCCTGACTGGGAATCGAACTGACAACACTTTGGTTTGCAGCCCGCACTCAATCCGCTGAGCTATACCAGCCAGGGCTGCTTTATACATTTTAAAGGGACTTGGATTATCTATTGGACTAGGGTTAAAAATGTATTTATTTCTTAATTTATTTAAAACCCTCTTTCAGATTCAGCACTAAATGGTAAACTATTGAGTTGCTATTGAGACATGTTCTTCAAAGAAGTGTAAGTTTCATGCATAATCAAAGTGGACAGCACTCATGGGGTTTTTTTGCTAGATATTGAAACATTATATCTTACATATCACTATGTGATGGATTGTATTGGCAAAAATTCACATAATTTAGGTGTTATAAAAACAAGAAATTCAAAATTTATCATCTGAATTACAATTTATCCTACAAAAGAACAATTCCTTTGAATGTAGATGACTGGCAAAATGTATTAGGCATGATATACTTAAATAAAAATGTACTATTCTCAACCAAGCTTTCTCAAAGATTCTAATTTGACATTCTAAAGAAAAAAGTGTTGAAGTATAGATGCATGCTCATCATCTTAAATGCACTTGAAATTGCAACACAGGACTTTGGAAAGTATTTTAATTTTAATCTCTTTACCTTGTTTTGTTCTTTTTCATAAAATATTCCCCCAGTGGTAGCTCCCGCATACATATGAAACTTTTAAGACACGGCTAGAGAACCCAAAGAAAATAGCTTTCAATTCTTACCACCATTTTGTTAGCACAAACCACCCTTTAAATACTTTTAAAAAGAAGGAGCTGGAGTCATTCAAAAGTTTACCTTGTGTACTTGCTCTGCTTCAATGACCATGAAGATGAAGATACACTGACTACAAGATAAACATGTGTTTCTTAAGCAAATAAATTATATGGAGGAAGTATGGGCTGCCAAGAATCAAATTATTTGAAAGGATAGGGGATTCTTGTGGGGTTTTTTAATATGACATAAGAGAATTATGTACAAATGCTATTACATTTTCCATCAGGAAAAGTCACTTTTTACGTGTTCTTATACTCCATTTTAAGAAGACAGGTCACTTTTGGTGTATTTTCATTACACTGAATGACTTCATAATGGTCCACATCCCAGGTCTGCCGTAAAAATAATGGAGTGAACACTGTCAGTTCTGGAACTGAACAAACTGTTAGGATTCTTGCCTTTTTTATTCTTTTTCTTCATCTTTTGTCAGAATTTGTTCTGTGTTCAAAGCGGGCAGGAGACTGAGTGTACTGCAGACCCCGTTGTCTTCCTGAAACCTTCCCAGCCTATTGAAATACACCAAGGACACCCCCAGGGAAAGTGGCATTTAGTTCCTTCCTAGAATTATGAGCAAAGGCCGCTGCTGCAGCACTCCCCAGAAAGCAAGTCTGTTTCTGCCATTTCTACTGAAGAGATTCTGCACTAGTCTTTATGAAATGCATTTTGACATTCTCTCTTTGAGAAATCTCACTCCAAACTCCTGACAAGGTGGCCCAGCAGGTGACATTTTCTGATTTGCATGGACTGTTAAAAAAACAATCAGAAAGTCTCCCAAGAGATTCTGCAGCTTGGGAGCCTATTCATGTGAACCTGGAGAGTCTCAGCTGCATGTCGCTTCTTAGTCCTCATGGAAACTTGATAAATTTAACAGAGGGTTGTTTGAAGTATTCCTATGAGCCTAGTACTATTCTAAGAGCTGTTTATGATACAGTATGACAATGCCTTATTTTTCCTGAGGATAATTTATAATCTAAACTTAACTGACAATAGTTATATAATCCATCTCAACACAGAGTATAAAATAGCTACTTATTGGTAATATTGTATGAGGTACAATGGCCAGATTTCCCAATCATACAGTCAATGAATTAGCCTTCAAAGTACTCTTTCTGTCATTTGTGACCTTTGATAGATATAAAAAATTTTTATAAGAAAATGCAAATTAGATTTTATTGCTATATACTTGATAAAACATCTTTTCTAGGGAAAAACGCAGTTGCTTGCAATTGAGACTGTCTGTGGAAATGCAGAATGTCATTTGGCACTGATGATTCAGAAATCAAAATGGGGCAGACATGTCAGACCTACGTCTTGAGATTAGCATTTGGTCAAGAAATGAAATGAGGAAAAGTTGGTCAAGAAATGAAAATGAGATAAGATAGGAGAAACAAAGATAAAGTGCAAAGAAGATAACAGGAGAGAGAAATAGCTCTGTTAGAAGAGGGTAGAAAATACATTCGGCCATGAAAGCTGCTGTTGGGATGAAGTGTCCCCAAAGCCAGTGTAAGGTTCTGGACTATGACAATAGATGATGAGCACGATACTGCACCGCCCAGAGCCACTCCCCTCCCCACTTACGGACCCATAGGTCCTGCTCCTGAGGGTATGTTAGCAGCATCTTTCACCTCACAGTCCCTTCAGGGATGTCCTTTGCTCCAGAGAATCGGTCATATGTACCATACATACCATACCATTGCTGGATCGGTCATACGTGCCATAAAAGATCAATGTGGGACTATGAAAGGCTGAACTTCTTGGCCTTTTGGGGGAAAACTCTGAAGGAGCTCGCTGTGTGAGTTTGCCACAGCTCCTATGATCAGTGCATCCTGCTGTCCATCCTGCTCCTGCTTCCCTCCCACAGGGGCGGGGCTCACGTTTGTCTTTAGTATAAACATTCTGGGTACTAAACTCCATCTCAGAGCTAGCGTCCCTGGGAACCCCACTTGTGACCCCACAGGGAATTGAAAATGGAAGATATTTGGCAAATATGTTAAGTAAATTTGTTTATTTAGTTTAACTTTAATAGTACAATGTTCTTAAAAATACAACATTTTATAAGCAAAGAAGGGAATGCCATATGTTGGCAAATCGGGAAAGCTATTTATTCTTTTAAATTATATTAAACTTTGGGAGAGAAATAGCTTGATGATTAGCTGTCTCATCTCCTTCAATTGTTCAACTACTTTCCAAAATAGTTTGATATGTTTTCTGAAAATTAAAAAGTCAACCTAAATTACCGGTACCTTAATTTTAAAATCAATGCAGAGTTTAGACTGTGCCTGTGACTTCCCAGATCTCTGAGAAGTAATAGCCTGTTTCATATAAGATAATACCATAACTCAGCAGTTAGCTGTGTGTTTTAGACAACTCCTGCATGTAAGTACATATTCCTGTTCTCATTCTTATTTCAAAAGGTGGCATGGGATATTTAAAACATCACAGCCTTTAAAGTAAGGGAAACTGTGGTTTAAATGTAGAATTTCCCACTAATGAGCTATAAAACATTTATCAAAGTTCTGTTATTATAATTCTGTAGTCTCCCATCATAAGGTTGGTTAAAGCAGCTGACATAAGTCACTGATAACTGCATAGACCAAAGGTGAAAACCACTTTTTGTCTGATTTAAAACATGTTAAAAACAAAAACAAAAATTAACTAAGCAAACAATTAAAACAGGAACAGAATCACAGAAATGGAGGTCACATGGAGGGTTATCAGCAGGGAGGGGGAGGGGGCAGAATGGGGGAAAAGGTACAGGGAATATGAAGCATAAATGATAGGTGCAAAATAGACAGGGGGTGTAGCAGTGATTTCCACATGCGTGTAAACACGCAGTCCTGAGAATTTACACGTTTTGAGCACAGCTCCGTGTGATTCCCATGTGAGCAAGTGTGGATCATGTCTGTGGAATGGAAATTCTCTAATAGGAATTTGGCAAAGATGTATCTTAAAAAGTTCTGGCTTGCTGACCCCTGCATATTACTTTAACCTGGTCCTGTCTGCCACTGGACCTGAATTTACATCCTAATGCCCTGCTATGAGTAATCCTACCTGTTCTGCTTAATCCCATGAATAATCAATCTAATGTAAATGTGTCTTAATGCCTCTAATAAAAGCCCCAGCTAAGCAACCCACGAGGTCTTTCTCCCCAAGATGGGGATGGTGGAGGAGGCCCGTAGCCGCCGGATTCTCACCTCCAAGCGTGTCTCTGGGTAAGTTTGATTCACGCGATCGCGGCGGTCCCCCCACGGATTTTGCGGGTCGAAATCCACGACAAGAGGGAGTATGGGAAATAGAGAAGCCAAAGAACTTACAAGTATGACCCATGGACATGAGCTAAGCTGGGGGAATGATGGTGGGAGGCGGGGTACAGGGTGGAGGGGAATAAAGGGGAGAAAAAAATGGGACAACTGTAATAGTATAATCAATAAAATATATGTAAAAAACATGTTAATATACTAGTAATAGGGAGGGCTCTTTGGAGATGCATTCAGAAACTATATCTGACTTTATCTGTTTTCCTAAGGGAAAACACGTATAGCACTCAGTGGTTTGTTGAAGCTGACTGGTATACTCTTGCCAATTATCATATAATCAGGAAATGTGTGACCTGGTTGTGAAACATAAACATTCTTTTAAAAAATACAATTGAACAATTATGTTACAAACCAAGGTAAAAACTATCAAAATTCATTGCATCTTAATCACTTTACTGCATTGTCATATGCTCTTGAGGTTATTTACATCGACTGTGTCTGCAGAGTGGAAATCTGTGCTCCAAATGCCACTGCACAATTCTCTCCACACCATGTTTGATGGCGCCGTGCCGGAGCTTGCAACTGGCCACAGCGGGACTATTTACAGCCCAGGAACCCACAAATGCTATAGACCGGGGCGCCTCTCCAACCTGCCCTGCAAGCCAGTTGTTGGAAAATGTTAAGTGTTTCCTATATAAAACATTTGGGTATGTGCTTAACTCATACTAAACCCTTTAATTCCCAACAAGCCTGCTGAAGTAGCTGCTAGCATCACCTCCTTCTACAGATGAGGAACCTGGGGCAGGTTGTTTTAACCTTCAGTGCCCATGGGCCACACTCTACAAGAGGTGGAGCTAGGATCTGAATGCGGGCCAACCTCACCTCACAGACTGCTCCAGCTCACATCGCTCTGTTTCATACAGGCCAGTTGTTGACTACACCTGCCTGGGAAGGTGAACTGAAGAGCAGCCAGGGCCATATGACTGTAGGTAGTCTACGTGAATGGCATTCTCTAGACATGCACAGAGCATAGTCTGGCATGTTGCAGGTGGCAATCTGCGTTTCCGTCTCGGCATCTGAGAAATGTGGACAGCCACTTCTGCCTAAGTGAGGCTGAAACCAGACAACATGTGTAAAGCACCTAGCATTGTGTCTGCTACATGGCAAGTCCCTTCATCTTAGTTGTTTTTATATAATTCTGTCACATGTATTTGGAGATGATCATTTTATATAATGATAACAAGTTTATGGAAGCAATGATTTTCTTGCAAATGAAACTGAGCAAGAATAAAAATGCTAAAGAAGCGTAAGAAATATAGGAGACAGGAGAGGAAAGAGATAATGATGGGGGAATCATGAGTATGGACAACATGAAAAAATGGAGACTACAAAGGAAGCAAAGAGAAAAATGGAGCAGCAGCGCAGGACACTATATTAAATGTCTGCATAATCTTAATGCTGATGATGTTATTATTAATAAATTACAGATAACTTGGAACCAGGGCAGAAAACTCAGTCTTCGGATAGCACCTACTATTATAACTCTTTCCTGATACTCCTGTAATGCGTTTATATGTGCTTGCCAAGATAGACCGAGATTTTTTGAAAGCAAGAACTTTATGTCTGATCAAATTTTTATCACCTAGCACTTTCTGCAACATAGAACTCAATAAAAGTTGAAGTTAAATATTAAAATTTGAAACATTTAAATCAATATGCCATATGTCTTGTGAATTTTCCATAACATGAATACATTTTAAAAAATCATATATTCTCATTATCTCTGAAATTCATTTTGTGATGATTTAGAAGTTGATGACTATTCTATAAAATATGCTGAAAATAATATCCATTTTATGGCATATAATTCAAAATTAATTTTTATTGTAAGGCTTTGCCCTAAGTAATGATCTCACAAAACTGAAAAGGAAGGCTGGCAGAAATACTTGCTGTGCTTCTAAGTTGGTGGTTGCCTGCAGATCAATTCTACTCAAATTAATTTAGGTCCTCTGGCACATTTTTACTAAACATCACACTATTAAAAATGTAAAATATGCCAAGCCAGCTACTGAGAGGAAAGTATTTCAGTATGAGCTGCACTTAAGCTTTTATTGGTATATAATTATGAAATATATGATAAATGGAAAACATCAATATAAACATCATCACTGCATAACACCCACAGTAGAATAAAATGGGATTTCTCATAAGTCCAGAGGAGAATTTATGACTATTAATGACTGAGATATGTGTCACAGAAATATCCTTGTCATCGTCTTCCCAGGTTCTGCCTGACACTTCCCTCTGTCGCAGTTGGTGAGGGACATGTCTGCAATGCGCAGGTGTGTGGACCAGGATTTGATCAGTAGGATTTCCTTGGGTACTGTCATATGACTTCTACCCATATCTTGATAACTAATGTTCTGAATTAATACCTTATTTTCATTATAATTAAAATTTCAGAGCCCAGTTATTTAAATCATTTAAGATATAAAAGACCCTATGCTAGATGCAAGAGACAAAATGCTGCATTCAGTTACTCATTCATTCAACAACAAAAACTAGTGACCGCATCTAACACCTACATGGTAGGATGTTAGGTTCTGGGATTGTGACAGTGGTCAACACACCCCCTTTCTTTACAGAGCTAAGTCAAACAAGACCCTTCTGTCAACAGAAAGCCACTTGGCTCAGGGGAAAGAAAACATCTAATAGAGTTAGACAGACATGCCTTTTATCCCTAAACTCATCTACCTATTAAAGGTGCAACATAAATCAGATAAACTTAACAGAATTGCTTTTTCATCTTTAAAGATGGTGTCATGCCTAACTCATGGGATGGTTGTGAGCATCAAATCAGACACATTGAGGACCCAGCACAGTGTTTGATGCATTGCAGACATGGAGTCGATGTCATTATGGATCCTATTCTCATCAGCACTTCCACAGCATTTATGCCAGTGTTCTTGTAAATACGGCTTCTATCAACACATGACATGGTATTTATTAACCCTCATACTATATATGATTTATCCTCCCTAAAGATATTTTTTCCAATATTAATATATCATTTTCACCACCCACCTGTAGCTTGATTTAAGAATTTTCTTACAATCTTAAGGTTCAGAGAAATAAAATATCCTCTGAGGACAAGATTGCTATTACACTACTTAATGGAAAACTTCATTTCAACAAAACAGCGTACTACTCTATAATTGTTTAAGTGACAAGAAATACAGATTCTTAGCCCATTCGGCAACTTACAGATAGATGTTATTTGGATGAAAGGAGGTGACTATTAGGGAAACAAAAATAATTTGAAGATGCCATAAATTTAGTGAGGCAGAAGAACCTATTTTTTCCTATTTGGGGAAGTTAAATTGCTGTAGAGCAGGGAGGACAGAGGAGCACTGAATAAATTATGTGCGTGTGTATCTTCTATGTATTACGCATGCGGCTAAGCACCCACCAGTTGGATATGTGAGGAGAGTAACAGGTAAGATGCATGGTATCGCCCTTAATTCGCCATGAGCAAGATGAAAACCATGAGGAAGTAGGCAGCTGAGCATGAGTTTTTAAAAACCCACATGGCATTTGTTCCGGGTCATTTGATGAGTTAACAGAGCCACTTTTAAACCCAACTCTATGAGTCTAGCATCTTTTCTTTGGAAAAATCACTGCTTTGAAACCAGGCATCCAGCTGTAGGTAGGACAAGGCTAAAGAAATAAATCTAGCGTGGCTACATGAAAAAGTCTTAATGATCATAGATGCACCGTCCGTTCCAACCATGTAAGAATAAATTAAATTCCCAAGTTCATATCTGAAATGTATTTTTGGTGTAATTGATAAAGTCTAATTGGTAGTGGGCTGTATTGTGACCTATTTTTATATAATTTGCGATGTTTTATTTTTCTTTATTTTAGAAATGGATGACAGACAAGCATCTACTTAACTTCTGAGTCTCCTATTTCTTCCTATGGCTGGCAGCAGGTGTATCTGGTTTCCTATGCTATGATACCCGATGTAAAATGCAAAAGGCCAATTTGAGCCTTTTTTAAAAAAAAATGAGTCAGACCTAAATGGGCCAACACTTTAATTAGAGAGGAGGAGAGCTTTGGATGCTATGCTGCGTGTTGCTCTGTGTTTCTGTATGACTAAGAACGGTGCAGCAAAGCTTTTCTATTAAGCCGTCCTCAGAAAGCTCCCGTCAGACTCAATTCCTCTCCCTCCGATTCTAATTGTTAATTCATGTGTAAATACTAATCCACCTCGAGAAGCGGCAATGAATGTTATCCGATCTACTTTGCAGGATGTGTGGTGAACTAAAGCTCTGTAATATATTCAAAGATCAGCGGTGGTTTTCTGTGTTATTAGTGCATCGCCCTGCTCTATTACCAGAAAAGAGAAACAGCTCAGGCTGGACTGCAGGGCACATTGGCTTCACCTCATTTGTGCTGATATCTTTCTGTCGGCACTATTTCCTTTGCTTTATCACCTGCAGCAAACGGATTAGTAAACCCCATTAACGTGAGTCTAGAAATACAATCAAATTGTCTTTGACCAGGGCAACAACCACACAGGAGAGCATTTGCCACGGATGGGACCTGAGTGTTCCACGGAAAACCCAGGTTAGGACGGCTCAAGATGGTGTACCAAGAGTTCCAAAAAAAAAAAAAGACTTTTAAAAGTCAATATTATCTCATAAAAAACAAGCAAGTCTCCATTGCAAGAAATCAATTTGATTCTAGAGTATTTGGAAAGAAAGGAGTCCAAGCCTGATCAATAGAAGCTTGGATTGTCCATTGGTGGTTTTGGGGAGGTTGCAGAGTCAGTGTCGTGAGGTTTAAGACCGATATGAATCCCCACAGACTCTGGAGTATTGTGGGGTCAGTCTCACTCCCCTATAATGGTCTCTTTAAGATGGAAAAGTAACCCCAGACCTTTATTTCATAGTCAATGAGAGTCAATGTTGGGACTCATCAGATATATCCAAAAAAAAAAAATTCCCCTTCTTCAGCTTGTATTACTAAGAATTCACAATCTCCTAAACATTATATATTTTCAAATGGAATACTTCCAAAAGTCTATTGCACTGTGAATATTTAAGCCAAAACTGTACCACAAGGAAGACACATTCATTTATATTTCCAACAAAGTGTTTTAGTTACATTGTTGTGGGAAAACTTACAGAAGTGAGGTTAAGATTTAAAGAAATGAGGGCTTCCAGATAAATGGGAAGCTATTAATAATTTTAGATCTACTACTTAATTACATGCCTCTAGCTTGAGAGCTGCACTCATATTGTAGAATGCTATTTTAAGGATAAAATTTTCAACCTCCGATAACGTTAGTTGTTTATGTGGAACGAAGCCCTTTAGAATTGAGCTCAATTATTTGTCCTTTGGGCTTTAGAGATAAAATTTAATCTTTCCAAAACGTCATTTTTCTCAAATAAATGTCTGTAAGAGTTCTTACATTCAAACTAACAAACTCACTTTGCATTCTGGTTTAATGGGAATATGTTCATTCTTCTGGCTAACCTTATCCCAGAGATAACAATTCAAAGTGATTGCACCTCTTATCTTGAGAAATATTACTTGATGAGTCGATACATGTCAATTTGGGTGAAATTTAGATACAAGTTCAAAGGCAGGATTGATCTGTTGTTAATCCTTTATGTTAACAATTTTTGGAAAAGTGCTGGTAAAAATGTCTATTATTTAATACATTACTATCAGGTTGTCTAGATAAGATAATAAAATAGCATACTAATTCTGAAAATTCTGCTAAATGTGCCTCACCTAAATCCTGAGAATTCAAAAACACAAACATAGAAAACTCAACAATAAGCAGTTTCGACCTCAAAATACTCAACATAGGACTAAATCAAAATGTGTATCTTACTTTATGATGAAAAACATTACCAACTATTCCAACTGCCATTTTTCCCCACTCCGACCACCACGGAAATAACAGTCAATAGATATACACTGCCACACAAGTGGAGATCATTTTTTAAATCTGTGTCCAAATTGCCTAGCTTGCTCGCTAAAATGCAGTATTACAGATCAAACCTAAACCAACAGATTCAGTACCTTCAGAGAAAAGCGCTGAGAAATCTGCATTTCAATCACCTCTGCAGGTGACTAGTGTATATATTCAAGATTGAGGTCCGCTGAGATAGTTATTTGAGAAAGAAAATATAGATTTTGCTATAACTACTTACTTTGCTTATTGGAAACCCTCCCTACTCTCTCTGGCCGTTATGAGAAAGGGGGGAGTCATACATTATTCATGCGCCAACCAACCACACGTGGTTATAGGAGTTCATTTGTTTCCACTCATTCTTGTTTTCTGACAACTGTATTCAACGTTCCTCATTTTCCCAAGACCTGTTTTAGCTGTATCACACCACTTTTGATGTGGAGTGCTTTTCTTGTGATTAAATTCTAAATATTGCTCAATGCTTCTGGCTTCTTGATATGTAACTCAAAATGCAGTTGCAAGCAGAAACCATTTCCAAACAGTTGTTAGAAATCACTGGAATAATGCCATTGCTATTGCATTTCAAGTATATTGGAGCTTGAATAAGGTTTTAGCTGTTTGCAATCCCAAAGACTCATCCACCCAAAATTTTATAGAATAAACTAAAAATTAAAAAAGAACAAGTACTTGTAAAAACATTTCTTATAATACACTAAGATTTTAAATTTGATGTCTGCTTACATCGGTAACAACTGCCTTTATTAGACAAAACCATGCCGTATTGCAGCTTTGAGAACATTCAAATGCTGATTCTAGCCATTTTAGTATATATTTTCTTTAGAAAGCTACATGGAGCTATAGTAAGCTCCCTCCACCGCCCCCCCAAAAAAAAACAGCTAAAAAAATTCCCTTTATAAATTCTCTTGCCATGCTCTTGACTTGCTAAGCCAACATAACAGACCACAAAATTAAGTCGACAACAATTGTAATTTGGTGAATTTAACCTTGCTAGGTATTTTTAAAAGTTTGAGAATAGCCCTGGCTGGTGTGGCTCAGTGGATTGAGTGCTGGCCTGTGAACCAAAAGGTCACCAGTTCGATTCCCAGTCAGGGCACATGCCTGGGTTGCGGGCCAGGTCTCCAGTTGGGGGAGTTCAAGAGGCAACTCATTGATGTATCTCTCGCACATTGATGTTTCTCTCCCTCTTTTTGTTCCTCCCTTCCCCTCTCTCTAAAACTAAAAAAAAAATCTTTAAAAAAAAAGTTTGAGAGTGGCTAGTAAGTGACAGGGGAAGACATTCTGAACAGAGAACCTGTTCTCCCAGCACTGGACATAGCCCACAGTCCATGTGGATCCTTCGGGAATAGCACAGAACTTAACAGAACTAGTTGAAAAATTGCCCAGAGTTCTGAGCTACTAATAATAAAATACATTAGCCCCATCCCCCCTTTATTCACAGGGGATAACTTCCAAGGCCACCAGTGGATGTGTGAAACCACAGATAGTACCCAACCCTATATATGCTATGTTTTTGCCTATACATACATATCTATTACAAAGTTTAATTTATAAATAAAGCACAGTAAGGAATTAACAATAACACTAATAATTAAATAGACCAAGTATAAAAAATTACAAGTATACTGCAATAAATATGATGTGAATGTGCTCTGTCTCTCAAAAACGTAATTGTTGAAACTTTTCCACCCGTAAATGTAATGCTTTTTCCATCTTAACCATGCACTTACCATGAAGTGTGGCTATAACTTCTCGGTTTGCAGTGCAACAGAAAAACTGGTACACATTTCCTTTCCCTTCCTCATAATTTCACAGATAGAATATTTGTTCTTACTGTAGCTCTTAGCAAACTCAGCATATAATCTTTCTTGTTGAGAACTTTCAACTATTCACATAAAGGAAGCGTGTTATGGCTTTTCTTTGGCATATCGAAACTGCCAGCATCACTACTCTTGAGCTTTGGGGCCATTATTAAGTAAAATAAGGGTGACTCAAACAGAAGAACTGTGATATTGTGACAGTCGATCTCATAACTATTGATGCTAAGTGATTAAGAAGTGAGGACCATCTACGGAGTGGAGACACTTGACAAAATGATGATTCACACCACTGGTGGGATGGAAGAGGATGGCTCAAGGTTTCATCATGTCACTCGGAATGGTGCACGATTTCAAATACAAGTCTATAAATTACTTATTTCTGGAATTTTCCACTTAATAATTTTGGACTATGGTTGACTGTCGGTTTACTGAAACCCTAGAAAGCAAAAACGTGGCTAAGGGGTGTTACTGGAACCACTTAAAAATATTTCTTCTACTTAGTAAATATATAATCTTTTAAATTAGTTATACCTCAATTTCCTAATCCACAGATACCAAATAAAAGCATGAGGGCATTTTCTGATTTTACTAATCGAGAGGCTAAACTGTTTCTATATGTCAAACTACACAATTTTTATACTCCAAATTCAAGAAAGGAAAATACCAATTGTTCATCAGTCATACATAAAATGGATAAAAATGTATGAACACCAGAACTGATAATAAACCCATCGCAATTGATACCAACTTCTCATTAGAACACAAGGTTCTGAAGGCCAGGAAATTGGACACAGCCCCACGTTATTGGAAGTCAGCCACTGACACTTACAATGGAGTCATCAATTCTGTTGTCAAAGGTCAAGAACTCACACCCGAAAAAACTGCCACTTCTGAAGTCATATAATGCTCTGCATTCCTCATTCACTCCCCTAACCCTGGATAGAGATGATCAGTTTGATGTTTCAGAGAGAGTATTCCTCTAGTTCACCATCTCTTTGATTTGAAAGCAACATGAATTCATTTATTTTTTATTTGAAGTGTTGGATGGTGATCTTTTCTTTGATAACACCAAAACGAGGACAACTGTATGGGCCCTTACATTTCAAGGGGCATAGACTGCACTTGGCTTATCTAGCATGGTAAAGGAGTGTATTTTGGTTGAAGCAATCATTACACTGGGAAATCTAATTAGGACAAGCTCTTACACCTACAAACACGTGTGCACACACACAAAGTTCCCATTGTCAGAAAACATAGTTCTTCTCCAGTTAAACCAAATATGAGAGCCAAATGTTTAAAGAAAAAAGGAGAGGAAGTGAATATCACTTAGTATGCACCAGAGTTAAAGGTATAACTATCATGTTTAAAACTTGCTTTTCGTCAAAAACGCTGGAAAAGGAAAAAGGGAAAAAAGAGGAGTCTAGAGTAATGTTTTCTTTGATAATCATTTGTTTCTTTTTAGTGTCTATACCACAATTTCCTGCTGTGAATTCTTTTTGGGGGGAGTTATACTTTCCAATAGAATATCTTAAGGCCAGTATCTTCTGTTAAATGTACCACACATTGAGACAGGAGGCACAACCAATCCATGTATAAACCTTTGTTCATCATACCAAGTATTTGATATTTACTCTGGGACATGGTAATGTGATAAACATGTGTATGGTTTGTGGAAAGAACAATAATTATCTGTGGATAGTGATGTGCAAGAGATTAGAAGGGAAACTTAAAACTTCCATTGGAAGGGGTCTCTGTTTTTCCATAAATTATTTATATGCAACAACTCATAGACTTACATGCATCATATTTAGACAGTTACACTATGACTACCTAGGGCCTAATACCATTATGGCTAGTTGTATAAAATAAATCTAGAGAGAAAAACGAGGCTCTTTCAATGTCTAATATAATTTTAAACTATTCTGGAAACATTTATATAGATGATTATATCTAACTTTGTAGGGATATGATAGAATATATTAGCATCTGTATAGGTTATATTTTAATGCATGTTCCTTTATCAATTACTTTATAAGAAGACAATCTTAAACTCTTTTCAGGTGTATCTACTGTCGCTAAATAAAATAAGAAGTAAAAAAATAAAACTTCAAAATGAAAAAATAAAAAGAATCATATTTCTTGGAGATAAAAGAAAACTTCTGAGTATGTTCTCAATCGATCCTCACAACCACCCAAGATGTAAGTCTTAGCATTTCTGTTTTACAGACAATCCAAAGAAAAAACAGAAACAGAGAAAAAACCCTGATAATATGATAAAAATAAAAGGAGTACTGACATGCTAACATCAGTGAAAATGGTGGAGAAGGAACTACCAAAAATTTTCTTCCTTAAAGCACTGTCCAGTTTCCAACAATACATTAAGAGACAAATTTAAAATTGAAAAAAGGTATGGTCTCTATACAGGGCAGGGAAAACTGCTAATACAAACTCCTTCAGCAAGCCTAGATAATGGACATAGTAGGTGAACATCTTAAATCAGCTATTTTAAACATGGCCAATGAAGTAAAGAAGAATATAAAAACACTGTGTTACCAAATGGAGAACAGAAACATAGAGGTTGAAATTATAAAAAAAGGATCAAGTGGAAATTCTGAAGTTGAAATTCACAGTGATTGTAATGAAAAGAAATTACTAGAGAGGCTCAATGACAAATTAGAGCAGGCAGAAAAATGAATCAGTAGTGAATACAAGATAGATTAATTGAGAAAGTCTAGTCTGAAAAACAGAAAGAAAATACTTTAAGGTGAATGAAAATATAGAGGAAATAGATTAGAATTTATGCAATAAAGCTAAGCAGTGTACATAGAGAAATTTGCAGCTATGAATACTTATATTAGAGAGAAGATTTTTGAGCTAATAATCCAATCTTCTACCTTAAAAGAACTAGAAGAAAGAGCATACTAAAACCAAAGCAAGAAGAAGTAATTATAAACATTAGATCAGAAATAAATTAAATGGAGACTAGGAAAACAATAGAGAAATTCAGAACTCTGATGCTGGTTTCTTAAAAGAAAAAAAAATTGACAAATCATTACTGAGAGTGAACAAGAAAAGGGAGAAAACTCAAAATTTTAAAATTAGAAATAAAGGGCATTAGTAATGACCATACATAAACTGAATCATGACATACTATAGCACATATAATTTTTCATATAAATTATAAGTATATAATGAGAATACTACAAATAAGTGTATATCAATAAACAAATAACCAAGATGAAGAGATCAAATTTTTACAGACACTTAATTGCCAAAATGAGTCAATAAGAAACTGAACATCTGAATAGACTGATAACATGTAGACAACTTAAACTGGTAATCAAAAAACTTCCTCCCACACACACACACAAAATGCCAAGGACAAGATGGTTTCCTGGTGAAATGTGCTAAATATGTAAGAAAAATTAACAAAATTGTCCAAAATCAACAACAGGCAAATAATATGAACACACATATGGAGAAATAATATGAACATTTCTCCAAAGAAGACACAAATGGCCAAGAATCACATGAAAAAATGTCCAACATCCTTCGTCATTAGGTGAATGCAAATCGAAACCCAATGTGACACCACATCACACCCGCTGGATCTCTATAATCAAAACACAAACAGAAACAAGTGTTGGTGAGGATGTGGAGAAACTGGAATGCTCAGGCATGCCTGGTCAAAGTGGAAAATGAAGCTGCTTTGAAAAACCACTCGACAGTTCCTCAGTGTGCAGATGATGTAGAGTTGTGCGCCTGAAACCTGTATCATTTCATTAGCCAGTGTCACCCTGATAAATGCAATCACAAGGAAAATCAAGTTAAGCGTAGAGTTACCGTATAATCCTGGAATTCTTTACCTAAGCATACACGTATACCCAAGAGTGCATGCTTCAAAACAGATAAATGGGACAGATCTTAGACAGGATGCAGGACTTACGACAGTGTTCTGTATCAATTTGATTATTTAACTAGGGGATTAAGATCAATGCTCTTGATCAAGCAGTTTATCAGAGAAGAGCCAGAGAACTAAATTTAGAAACTATCACAAACTGAAGCCCCTGTGATTATTCAATTGGATCACAACTTTATATAAAAAATACACTGCATTCTAACAAATTAACTGGAAGAGGGATAAAGATAAGCTTCTTCAGAAGCACAGCCTATGCACCCAATGTTCATAGCAGCGTTATTTACAATAGCCAAGTGGTGAAAACAGCCTAAGTGCCCATCAGTAAATGAGTGGATCAAAAAACTGTGGTACATTTATACAATGGAATACTATGCAGCAGAAAGAAAGGAGCTCCTACCCTTTGCAACAGCATGGATGGAACTGGACAGCATTATGCTAAGTGAAATAAGCCAGGCAGTGAAAGACAAATACTAAATAATCTCACCTATAAGTGGAACCTAATCAACAAAACAAAAAAGCAAGCAAGCAAAATATAACCAGAGACATTGAAATTAAGAACAAACTGACAGTAACCAGAGGGGTGGGGGAGGCAGATAACAAGAGACAGAAGGGGAAGGGCCATCAAGGAACATGTATAAAGGACCCATGGACAAAGACAATGGGGGGTGGGGGGTAGGATTGAGTGTGGAAGGGAGGGTGGGGCAGGGGAGAGTGGTGGAGAGGAAATGGGACAACTGTAGTTGAACAACAATAAAAAAAAAGAAGCATATTTTTTTTCTCCATAACATTTTTGACTAATATCAGACAAAAAAGAGAAAGCTATGGGACAAAGATTTTACAGTGTGCATCACCTGCATACTTAACCATGTATCTGTGAACTACTATATCAAGATGATTATTTATGTCTATTCATTTACCTTCAATATTGACCAAAACGGCCTTAATGTTCCCCCTCAACTTGACTGATCTTTAGACAGGTTTCTTCCCCATTATATCTTCTGACCTCCCTTCTCATACACCATTAAACTTTAGAGAATTGTTCTTGCCATCATAAGTTCTTTCTCTGCCCCTGTGAGTTGTAAATATTCCTGCAACCCAGGAAAAGTCTTTCTCAAGGACATGGGAGCCAGCCCTCTGAAATGTAACTGTGAAGACATATAGCATCCCTGTCTCCCAACTTGGGAAGGACAGCAGCCAGACTTCAATAAGCATCAGCAGCAAACACAACATGCCTATCACATTCACCAACCTCCTCCCCGACATACTCCAGTACTTTTCCATGAGCTCACCCCAGTGCTTTAAAATCCCCCTCCCTTCTGTTGTAGCAAAGTTGAGTTTGTTCTCTCTCCTCAGTTGCAATAGTCTACAACAACGTCTTTGCCGCCATCTTTAATGAGTGCCTGGTACAACTCTCTTGAACAATATGAACAGAGATCTACAGAAATAAAATAGAAACCAAAAGGTAATAAAGTGAACCCAGAAAGGGTATGCCAGTGTGCAAAATGTTTTCTGGAAGAAATAAATAAAATGAATACAAATTTACTAAAAAGCTGATCAGCATTAAGCAGTTTATAATCCAAGGCAAATAAAAACAGAGAAGGCCTTAGAAATAATAGAATGGGTTGGCCATCAGGCCCATGAAAACATTCACAGCCAAGGTCAAAATGACTGGAAGCAAGATCAGGCAGAAAAAAGCTGTAGCTGGTGTGCAATTTTTAGGGACCATAATAGGACTGAAAGGTCAGTAATCTTAGGCCTGGACATGAAGAGCTAAGATTTTCCTATAGGCTTACACCAAGGGGAATGAGATCAGGGGGTTTGAAGCAGCCTCGCTAATTTTGACCTGCTGGTACAGGCATTAAACAAAAAAAGAAGAAAGAAAACAAGCAAAAGAAATATGAATTTTATTTAGTATATTTTCTTGCATTTATGTGACATATTTCATATTTCTCTGGCACTATGGCACATGTTACTTTATGCAGAAAGTCTCTCCAACTGCTCAGTGCTAGTGGACAGGAGGAAAATTGATTTCTGTGAACTGGCAGAGTGTCTCACCACCTTGCTAACTCCACTCACTACCTGTACGATTATTTTTTTATGGATTCCTTGAGATTCCCTACATGAAAAACCATGCCAACTGTGGACAGACCGTTTTAATTCTTACTTTCCAAACTCTATGACTTTTATTGTATTGAATTGTCTAGGATTTTCTTGTACTATTCTACGGCTACATTTGTAACTTGAAAAATAGGGCCCACACTTGTATCGATTCTATGAGACAAAAAGAGAGAAAAAATAGTAATGGGGATTCTGTCCACATACTTCAGTGCACTGGGGCCTTGGTGCCGGTTTTTCTAGCTGGAAAGATGGGTTTTTTTAGGAGTTTGCATTGTCTGCTGCCTCTGCCTCCGCTTGAGGACCGGGATCTCTCTTCTAGGCGCAGGGAGGAGAGATCATGGAGAGTTAGAGATAGAAAGAAAAAATGGAGATTTTCTTCACTTTCTTCATCTTCCTGGGGCCCAGCCTCCTGGTCCTCTGACAAGAAATATGAATATTTCCCTCAGAATGATCAATACCCATATTGCATAATAACAAGGTGCCTGCCATTAACCTCTGGAGGAGGTTTGAGAGAAATGCGTACAAAAAAAATGTGGGAAACTTTTCTTGCGTATGTGTTTTCTCAACGTTTGACTCCCCTCCCCAATATGCGTGTTCCCCAATTTTCAAGTAGTTGTATTTGGTCCAGAACTTTTTGGTTTTAATCTGTGGGAGAAAGAGGCTGGGTGATCTTACTCCATCTTGAGAGGATTAGATATTTGTTTAAAAAAAAAAAAAAGTAAAATGTTTGCAAACCCTACACAAATCCTTTAAGGAAATATAGAGAAAACAATATTCAATATGTCATACGAGGCTAATATAGTTTTGAACACAGGATTTGAAAAAGATCACTACTTAAAAGAAAAATTCCAGGCCAAACCAAATCATGAATTTACATGGTTATAATCATATGTAACTTACATAATAGATTAATGCAGTCATTAAAATAAATATGAAGATTTATCGCTCGTGACTGAAAAAATCTTTAAAATAAATTGACAGTAAATAAGTACATACTACAAAATTTAAAAACAGCATGTTTTAATAAATTTATGAATAGGCAAGGCATTCATGTAAATATGTGAAATATGTGAATGTAAGTAACACAGAACATCAAACTAGAGGTGGGGGAAACTTTGCAAAGAATATGGTAGTCTAATCACTATGGTGCACCAGAAACCAATACAAAATTATGTCAGAACAATAAAAAAACAAGTAAATAACAAAACACAAAAATATTAACCGTGATGCTCTGTGTGGAAGAAATACAAAGGATTGTAAGAAAATATTGTGAACATTTGTCCCTTTTTTTACCACTCCTTTTTCTAATTTTCAACAATATACCTGGATCGACTGTATAAAAGAAACATAAAAAAGAAAGTTAACATATTGATAAACAAAAGCTATTTTGAAAAGTTTTAAGGTCCATTCATTTTCTTAAACAGGAACAAGGAGCAGTATATGTTCCTGTGCTTCCAAAATTTAAATTGAGCACATTCAGCCCTGGCTGGTGTGGCTCAGTGGATTGAGTGCCAGCCTGTGGACCAAAGTGTTGCTGGTTCAATTCCGAGTCAGGGCACATGCCTGGGTTGCCGGCCAGGTCCCTGGTTAGGGGCATGCAAGAGATACACACACATCGATATTTATCTCCCTCTCTTTCTCCCCATCCTTCCTCTCTCTCTAAAAACAAATCAATAGACTCTTTTTTAAAAAAATAAATAAATTGAGTACATTTATACTAACTTCATCCCCATACACTGGATACTGAATGATTAATGAAACGAACATTGTATTTTACAATAATTATGTGCCTTTTTTTACTTTTGAACACATTCTTTTATAGAGGCTTTGTTTAATTTCCTGGGATTTTAGTAGCTTGTATGAGAATCAGGTCAGTTAGCATTGACAGTGGATTGATGCAGAACGACCTGGGTTCCAATAGGAGGTGTTTCCCTTCCCCTCTGAACAGTCTTAAATTTGCTTCACATTCTTGCCAATGACTCCTATAACCTCTGAGCCAAATGGTTTATCTTACTCCAATTACTAACCACAGCTCAGCATTTGAAAAAATATTAGCTAAGAACCATATGATGTCACTCATATGTAGGACATAGAACGGAAACACAGAGACACAGACAACAGTATGGAGGTTGCCAGAGGGAAAAGGGAGGAGGTAAAGGGGTCCAAGAATTTGGTGACGGGAGATGATTTGACTTGGGGTGGTGGGCCCGCAATGCAACGTACGGATCATTTATCAAAGAAGTGTACACTTGAAGCCTCTATAATCTTATTAACCAATGCCACCCCAATGAATTTAATAAGATAAATGAATAAAAGACCCATCTCAGAAAAGAAAAAGAAAAACAATTGGCAACCTTGGAATTCCCGAGAAGGGCAAATGTGGCTGGGAGACAGGTATGAGGGCAAGATTTGCTTTTCACAGCATACTGCTTAAATCTTTTGAATTTTGTACAGTATGCATATTTTACTCACTTAAAATTAAATTTAAAGTAACAAACTGATGGGGAGAGAGAAGGAGGAAGAGAAAGAATGTAAATAATCCAGTAACTGATGACTAATTGTGATGCCATGTGAATGGGTGGGAAACTCCAGAAGGGCAAGCAGATAGCAATATTTACAAAGAAGTGAATGAAATAATGTGAGCACTAGCTTGGAAATCAGAGCGATTACTTTCATTGTTACACATACACATCTACCATATATTATATATACATATGTCATTATGCAAATAAAAATGTGATTTCCTATCTGACAAGGCCCTTGAGTGTTAAATGTGCTAATTCATGCAAATGTAAGCTACATTGTACATAATACTGGTCTTAGCTATCACTATGGTTACTATTACATAGGAAGCACATTAAATGAAAAGTTCTGCTCTTACCGGATTACATTATTCTACATAGAGTTGCTTCTGTAAAAAGCAGCTCGATCATAACCAGGAGTAATAATTTTGAGTATCCACTCTTCTTTTCTCTTTCTCTGGAGGCTTCCTGATTAGGTACTTCTGTCTATGACCCGCATTCATCAGGGGCTCTTCAGTTTAGTTTCTATTCTTCAAAAGAAGCGCTGCCTTCTTTGCGAGGTGCTCAACAGCGCTCTCACCCCAAGAAAAATTTATGACAAATAAACTACCCTTTAGGATGATCTAAACAGACACATATTCTAAAGGTGTCACAGAAGCATGTCCCCACCAACCCCAAACTCACACACACGCATTTTAGAAATACTCAATATATTTAAATAAATCTAGAATTCTCTGTTTCATTTCTCTATGCTCTAGCTTCGACTATGATAAAATTGTGGTTAATAACCATGTTCACAAAGTTTGTAATATGAAATACTTTCCAGCCCATGAAACTCATGAAACAGTTTTACTTTGTTTTTAGCAGGTTATAATCATGGCTAAATGAAAGACTATCGTGATAGTATATATTAAAAATAAAGCATATTCACACACGTATCATATGTTATATTAAAATAAGCAATCACAAGGAAGTTTGTTCAAGCTACCCAAATGTTAGTAGTGCTTCTGTTACACAGAGGAATTAAGAGATGATTTTATATTTTTATTCTTTTTATCACAGAATTCATTTATTCTATTATATATTCTATGGGTGTAATAATATATTTTTCAATATATTATTACATATTGAATTTTCTGAAAAAATTTTTTCCAAAAGTTTTAAGATAAATTATACTTTGAAAACATGTATGGCCAACACACAGGAAAGACCCAGGATATTTGTTAACTGGTTTTGTTGTGATTTAATAATGTCAAAAATTCTGTTAGATTTGACTAATGCTTTTAAGTAAAAATCTTATTTTTTATTTTAATTTCCCCCAAAAGTAAAGAACACATTAAAACAGTGGTGGCGGGGGCGGATTGAATGTGGGAGGGTATGCGTGGGTAAGGCAGGGGAGAGTAATGGCGAAAATGAGGACAACTGCTAAAAAAAATAAAAAATAGAGTGGAAATAAAAAATGCATTAATTTTAAGTCCATTAAACTATTGCTATTCTAGATGAAAAGCGAAATCACTGGGATGTTTCAAGGTGAAATAACCTTGAGAGATCAGTTACCTGTCTGTTCAAATTTGTTGCATTTGGGTTTAGACTGAGCAGAAGTTTCACAATATCAAAATCCCCTCAGAATTCCCCTAGAGTATAACTTTTTTCTGTCATCATAACAACTAGATCCAAAACCTTAGAGGAAAGGAAAATTGTCTTACTCCCATCAAATTCCAGGACCCAAAACTGAGTGAGTCACATAGCAGGGTTTTTATGTTATGCCAATAACTATTTCTGATTTCCACTAATAGTTTTGGAATAATAAAACCAAAGCAAGTAATTTAATAACAAAGCTAAATAGACTCATTACAAATATAATGAGAATGAGTAAAAAGAATTTCTGGTTGTAGATATGTTTTGTTCAGAATCTTGGATTTGAATTACTAAAACATATACAATCAATCATAGAAAGTTTTAATACAAATTTCCACAGAATGTATTCAAAATATTGTTAATTGATGAGTGTTTGTTAGATCTTGATTTAGGATTGAGATGTGATATATTTAAAATACAGGGGGCAGAAATTTACCTTTAGTAAAAAAGAGGTTAACTATTTTGTTTAAAAGAAAATGTTCTGAATTTTATAAAAGTAAAAAGCTTAAATGAAATAAAGTATTTGGCTTTTGTCACCTACAGTATATGTAATAGCCCTAACTGCAGTATTTATTATTAGTAAATATTTGTTAGCCTAAATTTATTTATTGGAAATAATCAGAATTTTTAAAGACGTTTCCATAAAATTACATAGTCCAATCTTTGATAGTTTAAGTATTAAAGCTTGAGGTTGCTACTCTAACTACAATTATTCTTACAAGACAGTGGGGCTTAAAACAATTATAAAATGAAGCAAAATTTCAGAAATGATGAATCAGTGTACTATATACTTAAATGTTCTCTGGAGGCCAATTAATTCTGACCCTCCAAGCTCTAGATCTATATTTGAATAATACTAGTTGTTTAAAAATATCTAACAGGATGGGGTTTTTCTTCCCCACTAAGTATGTGTTTATTGCATCCTCTGCTGGAACAGAAAACCAGAAGAACTTGAAAGCATGTGTGATTCCTCCAACTTCCAGTTGACAACTGGCAGCAATATGTATCTACATTATGTATGTACATCAGCAAAGAAGTACAACTTATTTACTTTTCCTTTACAATGCACCATTTCCATTTGGATTCTGCATCTCAGTGGCTCTGCCTCTGACATCCTGTCTCATGGGCATCATTTAAAGTGACAAGCCTAAAAATTATGGCTCTCCTTCTATCTGTCCCCTCAATGACTAAAGAACCCCACATCTGTTCCCCAGTTTTGCTTGATTAATAAAGATGTGCAAAAATAGGAATTATTCTCTCCCCCTAAACTGGTAAAGAAAAATCAGGGAGCTGAGGAATACTAAACAAATTATGGACAAAGCAAACTCTCTCTTAGCAGCTCAGTGCCAAGAGGGTTTAGACCCTTGTTTAGACAGGGACAGATTCTAATTTTGGTAGTAGATCACGAGCTAAGTTGAAAGCATCCTGTTCTCCTTAACCTCAGAGTTGAAAGGGATATAATTTTGCTAAAATACTAAGGATATCAATGGGTTCTAGACCTGTGTTTGCCAACAATCTGCAGTAAGGCAATTATACCATCATTCCATTTGGCTTTACATCATAATTGTTTGTCCTATGAAAATAACTTGCCTTTTTTCTCTTCTACAGCTTCTGCCTTAGTGATCCTGAGATTACACAACAGTATTCAGTATGGTTTGAGGAAAGCAACAATGAAAACAGCATGGGAAATCTATATACTTTACATGAAGTCAAACAGTATTGATTGAGTACCTTCTATGTCAGAGTTAGAGGAAAAAAAGCTTTGGAAACATTATTTCAATTAGCTACATAGCATTTGATTTCATGGATGTCTCAGAATATATTTAACAATGTCATACATTTGGACAGTTGGGCTAATTCCAATTTATCTCTGTATAAAATACAGCAAAGAACATCCTAAAACATAACATTTCTATGTTCATTTTCATTTCCCAAGGATAAATTCCTAGCAGTGAAGATTTTGTCAAGCGGTATGCAAATTTTTAAGACATTGGCAATTCCATACATCGCTGGTAAGAAAGCAATTTGATTCCATTTTCATTGAGGAGCATTGACAATATTTATACAATTTCTTCCACCTTTTACAATAATTGATCTTTCTGTATATATGTCACAATTTGCAATTTAGATGATATGTTGAGATCTAGGTCACCTCGCATTTGAAAAAATAGTTATCTTTGTAATTTATACCAAAGCCGTGAAAACTCCATGAACAAGTGGTTAATGAAATAGACTCTTCATCTTCCTTGACTATTCAGTGCAAGTTTTATTACAATTATACCAATCACTGCCGTAGTCTAAAATTAGCAGAGGCTTGTCAAGATTAGAATGAGATCAGGGGTTTTGTATATTTTAAGTGTGTGTCTGACACACCTGCTGTCAACAGGGTGACAGCCAGATGATGGGGAGAGAGCCCAGCATCTAATGTCACCATTAGAGAGGATGGCTGATTGTTCCTCCAAGATTAGGGATATTGTTCTGTTGGTAAACTCGTGACACTGTGTTTGCAAATAACTTCAAGCCTACTTTACCCAGCCCGAATCTTCCAAACCCCATTGCAAATGCCTGTGTTATAATTAGTGAAGTGGGAAGAGTACAGAATGTTCCTAGGACCTTCCCCAAAATAGTATCTCCCGGTTACTGAAAAACAATAGGCGCTTGATGGAGGAGATTGTTTGGACACTTTGTTTTTGTTATTGGCATTTTTTCAACACAATAATGATGGAAAATCTGAATTTTGAAAGATATGGTAAACCAATGGATGTTGAAACAGAGAATTACCTCAAGTAATGCATGTAGTATTAGAAAGATCTCAAGTTTTGTTGGGTTTCCTTTGAAAATATAAAATATCCTTTTCTTTTTTTTTAACTTTAAATCATTTTTAATGGGTTGCCTCGGTTCATCATTTGGATTGATGATAACATACCCTGTAATGTTTCCTAGTGTTAACTTTTCCCACGTTCATTTTATCGTTGGAAGTGCATCATAAGTGTACTTTTGAAATCTATCAAGGGAAGGGTAGGAAATTGTGATTTTTAATAATATATGAATATGCACTGGACTAAACTTGAATCCTTTAGATTGCAATTGCCCCACGTGTTTTTCTTATCATGCACAATTTTTTTTTTTAGAGAAAAACACACATTTTTGTCACCACTGCACCATGTACTTGTATTTTTTTTAGCTATGGAATCCGGCTCATTCTAGTGTGTTATAAAGAAGTTAATAAAACAGCCCTGGCTGGTGTAGCTCAGTGGATTGAACGCAGGCTGGGAACCAGAGGGTCCCGGTTCAATTCCCAGTCAGGGCACATGCCTGGGTTGCGGGCCAGGTCCCCAGTGAGAACCATGTGAGAGGCAACCATACATTGCTGTTTATCTCCCTCTCTGTCTCCCTCCTTTCCCCTCTCTCTAAAAATAAATAAATAAAATCTTAAAAAAAAAAGAAGTTAATAAAACAATCCAAATAAACAAGAGACATCTTGATCCCCAAGACATAAAATGAACTGATCCGAGTTACTATTTTTTTAAAATACAAAAGCACATCAGCTTCTGTAATAAAACAATCTAAAATTTTCGTCAGCAACCTGCAAATAGGTCAAATAGTGAAGACTTAGAAAATGCTCTGTGTGTTCTTCTGAAATTCAGAAAAGTGTCCTGTGAAAATTAAGCTTGGCTGTGACAGAGAGTTGGCTTGTGAAATGAGCCAGAACCCCACCGCTCCCTCTGCCCCGCATGGTCTTAAAGCAGAAGAAAACTACCTACAAGGGTTTGTCCCTGCCTGGTCAACAGGCGCCTTTATCATGAAAGCTTTTGCTATTCGTGTAAGGGACAGACAAGGCAAGCCTGATTATCTCTGGTACACTTGGAGTCTGATTTTAAGTGACCACTTTTCATCATGAGTTTATGAAATCTTTAAGAGAAGCTGTGGAGGAATGCAATAAATTCAAGAAATAAAGCTGTCTCCGGCACCCCATAGATCCCAGTGGATATCATTTCATGGAACTGAGTTACTGCTCAGGACAGGCAAGATATTCTTAATGCTCCTATGTGTAGCCCAAAATACTCTGATTTACAGTTCTAAAGGGAACAAAGCCTTCCCGTTCCTACAAGAAAGAAACAAAAACTACAAACAAAACCTGTGACTTAGTTAATACAGTAGTGTGCGGCTTCCTGAATCTGTCAAAAAAGCACAGGGTGCGGCAAAAGGAGGTTTACAATTGTGAGGACATGAAACACAGAATTTATTCTTGTATTAGTATTTACTAATTATGATATTATTTTCCATACAAAAAACGAAAAACCTACGTTTGCCACACCCTGCGTATGCAGGCTCTATAAAAAGATAATGATTGAACTATCTGAATTCCATAATAACTGAGTAACTGAAGGTTTATGCTCCTGAGTGAAAACAAACTCAGCATGACACTTACACCAAGTTTATTTAAATTAATCAATAAATTTAAAGTGATCTCAATTAAAATCTCATCAAGATTTCTAAAGGAACCTGATATTGTGATTTCATCATTAACATGGAAATATTGGTTTAAAAATTATGAAAAGAAATTGTAAAGAACTACAAAAAGATGGACATATCCTAAAAGATTAAGATGGGGGGGCAGGGTATAGTAATTAAAATCTGTGGCATTGTAATGGCAGGTATATCAGAACCTGAACTCTGTAGTTAAAAAAGCAGAGAAGAGATAAATGCAGCATTTCAAATAAATGGAAGGGAAATGCAATAAAAAATAAGTTGTGTTAAAATAATTAACAATACATTTATAAAAGAATAAGGATAGGCCTGTATTTCCCAAAATTCAAAAACTCTAAAAAAAAGAGTTTCAAATGGAAACACAGTGCCTATGAATTGTAAATGTTATCTATACATAATGAATAATATACACAAAATATATTATATACAAGTATATTATATATAATAATATATATTTATTAAGTACACTTTCATCTGTACCTTGCTTGTATGAGGGGACCCCCAAAAAACCAGAGTTATCTTCTGGAGTGTAGGCCCCTCATAGTTAGGAGCTGTAGGTAGAACAGTAAACAGGGAATTTTCTTTCTTTCTTTTTTTTTTTTTAATAAAAGGAGCATGTTTTCATATCTCTCATGGAAACAAAATTATCCCTGTCACCATAGTTTTCTGTCATTTCAACTTTTCTTCCCTTTTTTAACCCTTGACATTTTCTCTTGAAGTTTGCAAGGAAACAGGGACCTGAGACCTACAACTTCACGTAAATGGGATCCGCCAACAGACTGAATGGATTTGGAAACAGGCTCTCTCCCGGGGCTGACAGGTAAGTGCTCGGCCTGGGGGACACCTTGATTTCTGCCTTGTAAGACCCTGAGCAGAGAACCCAACTGAGCCCACAGAAACTTCTGACCTACAGAAATGCCAGAAGATCTGGGTATTGTTTTAAGCCACTAAATTTGTGGTAGTTTGTTACATAGCAATAGAAAACTAATACACCATCAGAAAAAAGAAAATCTCACCCCAAATATGCATTCTTATTCTTTACACCTTTTCTTATGTGAATGGCAGAGATTTCATTATTGCCTAGATCTATGTTTTGGATCCCACCCCTTGTTTCTGTCTTAGAAATCCTGATTACTGGTCTACCTCCAACCTATTTCCAACCCCTGTGGGTCTCCTCTGCACATGAACGTACTCAAGGCTATTTTAACTATTCTCCACTCAAGACACATCCTTCCTTCTGTTAGTGGCCTGTTGCAGGTTTCATTCACAGCTCATTCTTCATTTCAGATCTCTTGCTTCGATTTCAGACACATACATCAAACTCTCTTCCAGATAGCTCTCTTTGGATGTCCGACAGGCAGCTCTGACTCCATAGATCCAAGGCAGAACTCATCTACTCCTGCTGTCTTTTAATCTCAGTGAGTGGCACCAACGTCCATCCAAATGATCAGGCAAAAAACCCATCCATCACGGTTCTCTCTGCCTTCATCTCCTGCACCTGATAACTTACCCGCCTCTGTCGATTATGGACTCTGGAAAACCCCCGACTACCTTCATTGCTCTCCGCCTTCTCTGCCACTCTATGATGCACACCATCATTTATCACCCGTATAAACTCACCCACACTCCAAAGTCATGTACTTTCCAAAAGCTGGTCCTCCTAGAATACTTTCACCATACTGGATCTAAAGCAAAATTTCTACATCCCTTATTTGGTCATGTGGTAGCTGATCACTTATTTAGCATCCAAAAGTGTTCTAAATGCTTGATGTTTTAATTGATCAAATTCTTACTACAGCCTGCTTGACAGATGAGGAAACTGAAGTCTGAAGAGGTTCACTTGCCCAGATCAAATACCAGTAAGGCTTAACTATTAATTCTGCCTCTCTGGTTACCTGTCTTGGTGCCCCATACTAGTTAATTTTTCAATATTTTCATTTCACAGTCTTTATAGAGTTTTTTTAAAGATTGCATTTATTGTTAGAGGGAAAGGGAGGAAGAGAGAGAGAGAAACATCAATGTGTGGTTGCCTCTCACACACCCCCTACTGGGGACCCGGCCCACAACCCAGGCATGTGCCCTGACTGGGAATCAAACCAGTGACCCTTTGGTTTGCAGGCTGGCACTCAACCCACTGAGCCACACCAGCCAGGGTTCATATCACAGTCTTTAAAAAGAGGGTAACAAAGGTTACATAAACTTCCCAAAGTAGTTTGTCGACAAATAGTGATTAAAACTCAAGTTAGCACGCTCTATCTCATTTGAATATCACAACAAACTTGTTGACATTCATAATAGAGAAAATAAATACCAAAGAGCTTGCCTGGCTTGGAAAGTGTCCCATTACTAGATTACAGCATAGCCGAGGTCAGGGGGTGGGAAACAGGTCCTGAAACTCCATACCACGCTTATTTAATTATTTCACAAATGTTTATGGAACACTTGTTACGAGCAAAGCATTATAAGAGGGTCCTGGGATAAAGACTGGTGAACTAGACAGACTTTTTCTTCTACTTATAATGCTTAACTTTTGCATTGTAAGTAGAAAAAGGTAAGGAAAGGGGACATTGAACAAATATTTTAATAGTTAATGAGCTAATTATGTTTCATTAAATTGTACAAAAGATGAAGAGTACCTGCTAAAAGAATGGCGTGACATGACTTGGTCTGAGAAAGTTCCCTAGAGAAAATGACATTTTAAATAAGCTGTAAAGGGTGGGTAGGATAATGTTGACCATCGCTCCAGAATAGTTCATTTAATTTAAATGCCGCTAATGTTGGCCTTGACTGAGTAACCAGCGTGACGGCTGATCAGAGGCAGGGGCTACATAATCCCAAATTAGAGACATGAAATGTCAGTCAGTTCCAGACAATGAGTGCACCGTCTTAATAACTGAATTTTACTGAACTGGCAAAAAAGTGTTTTCTGAATGTCTGTGCGCAGATCATTACTGTTCAAATCAACCTCGACATGCTAAATAATTATGAAGCGTGGGCCTTGTGTGCAAGTTACCTCTTCATTCTTTGCAGAGATAAGATGAACACAAGTTAAACAATTTAAGAACAATACCACATATTACAAGCACTATGGTTTAAATGGTGCAGTAAGAGACGGCTTTCATTCAAACATGCCACTTTTGCTTCGTGGAATACTTCCCCACACCAGCTAGTTGATTTTTGGCCCTTTATTAATGGCATTTTCTTTTATGCAGGCATTCTACCTTCTCCTGTGTGACTGCCTCTTGGTCTCCATCCAACTGCTGCTCATTAGCTGTCAGTGGCTCCCAGCAACCTAGAGGGAAAACGGGCTGGTAGAAGCCTGTCATCGGGGAGACTGTCTCATCTCTTTCAGTTCTATTTAATCTCTAAAGAACTCCGGTTTTTATGGAATCACTGTAGTAACCGTTGTTCATTTGCTCACAAGGTCGTGTATTCAATTTCTGGGCAGCTCAGGTCTTTCTGTCCCCGGCTTGTCTCTTTGAGCCTCCGCTATCAGGAGACCATGCAATAGCGGCTTACATCAAGTTATTTTTTTCCGGTTTATTTCCATCTTCAATGAAAGCTTTGGAAAAAATGTACCTAATTTAACTTCTATCCCTTGATTTACATTGGATAACAGCCCCTTAAGCGTAAGTTCCTTGACTACATATATATTAAAGCTATTTGTTTTGATGATTCCTCACTTTTAAAAAAATCACTGCTTCTTTTTGAGGTCAAAAAACAGATATAAATACAGAAATGATGGGAACAAAGGAAGTTTTTGAATAAATCATCGAATACAAAGTTTTACAACCAGGTTAATGGGATGTGTCCTCTGACTTTCTACAGATGGGAGGATTGCTGACTTTTCTTTCCAGGCCTTAGCTTAAATCACTTCACCGGCAAAGGTGTTTCTGAGCACGGTAGACCTGCTATGTTCTCCTTAATAGTCCCCTATAGAACTCTGTTCTTTTCTCAGTCTGCATTTATCCAGCATACACAGGGTCTGTCCAGAAAAAGTCCCACCATTATTAATACAACAAGAATGGTTTGCATGACACTGATGTAACCTGGCAGCCAAGGAGAGCGGACTGGAATGAATGCCCATGTGTAAACAATGACGACTTCACTGTACTATTCAGCAGAGGTGATAGATGCCATTGAGTGAGCAAATGTACTGTGTGGTTGTGGCATTCAAAATGACTGAGTGAGTAGAGCAATGAATCTGCATCAAATCTTGCATTAAGCTTAAACATTCCTCTGTGGAAACTATTGGGATGATTCAGAAGGCCGCAGCTATGGGCAACTGGTGACTGGCAGCTTCATCATGACAATGTGCCTGCTCATGCATTACACCTCCTGCAGAGTTATCTGGTACAACAACAAATCACCCAGGTGACTCAGCCCCGCTACAGCCCAGATTTGGCATTCTACAACTTCTGGCTTTTCCTCAAACTAAATCACCTTTGAAAGGGAAGAGATTTCAGACTGTTGATGAGATTCAGGAAAACACAATGGGGCAGCTGATGGCGATTGGGAGAACTGTGTCAGGTCTGAAGGGGTCTACTTTGAAGGGGACTGAGGCATCATTGTCCTGTGTACAATGTTTCTCATATCTTGTATCTTTTTCAATAAATGTCTCTATTTTTCATACTACATGGCTGAATACCTTTTGGACAGACTATATATCTTAATTTTTATTTTATATATATATAGGACAATTATAACATTTGCTTGTAATTTTTCTGTGCCCAGCCCTATCAGACTCTAGCCTCTAATAGGAACTCAATATATCTTCGATGAGTGAATAAAAAAGGACTGAAATTTTTATGGTTTACATGGAAGAACCCATTAGGCATGAAAGCCAAGTTCTATTTGGAGAGCAGAAAACAAACAACAAACAGAAAGAAAGAAAGAAAGAAAGAAAGACAAAAGAAAAAGACCTGGTAATGTGATTCTCGAATTCTGGATCTCAAATTTTCTTAATTTTTGAAATTAAGCGATTGGAAGTACAGAACGACCTTCCAGGTCCTGTAATCCCATGCATTTACCCTCACTGCTTCGAATGGAGCTTCCCGGCTCGCTTCCACAGAGAGCTTCGAAAATTAATTAAATACTATTATATTTGTTTATTATTCTCTACCTTTTTCTCTGCAAGTGAAACAAATATCTCATTAAACTATTGGGAAAACTTTAGGACATTATGGGGGAACAGAGAGTTCAAAAATATTTCCTATTGAACTTCACACCCTCCCTGAGTCATGCAAAGATAAGCCTAACAGAAATAGAAAATAATAAAAAAGAAGGAAATAGAAAACTACAATCCATATTTTAAAATGCTTTAAAAGCATTACACGGTTTGACAAAGCTTTACACGGTTTGAAATTTTAAGTGTGCTGTTGTTAAAATTTAAGTTAAAATCATTTGTTTCTTAGAGTTAAGCTCCATATTTAACTTTAATAGATTTTCTCCTCTGGCTTTTAAGAATGACAATAATTAAAACATGGCTTATAATAATATATCTTTAGTTAATGCAAAATGTTCCCTTTAGAGTACTGAATGTGTTGTGCAATTATACAGTTGCTATGGAAATCACCAAAATGTCATCTGTTTTGTTTATCTTAATGTTCTGAAGTAACAGCCATATCTCACCAGTTGACACACCCGTACTTGCCCTGAAGCAATGGTTACTTCAAATAAGAGACACTGAGGATGGAAATGCCCTATTTGAAAATCAAAAGCCAACAATGCATTATTAATATCAGTCTGGAATTAAAATCATCTTGGAAGAGAACGAGGCTTGTGCTTTTTCGAGGAGAACCAGCACTATGACATTCTCCAGTATTAAAAAAGATGGTATGACATGATGGACAGATGGGAAATTCTCAGGCCTGAAGTCATCTATTGTGACCTTTTTCAAGATTGGCGGTAAATCCATCAAACTCTACAGTGGTAAAGCTGCTAATGAGTTCCTAATTAGGAATTAGTCAGCCATATTAATACTATGCAATATTCCCGAAGCCTGTCAACAAGAAGGAAAAAAAAAATCGACTATCCTGAATTAAAGGATTATTGATGTCTATTCAAATAGGTGACCTTTGCAATAGTGGATACGTTTTCCTTTTGGAAAGGTGATTCCACTGTCTAAAATTATAGGGAATGATGGTCCTGAAAATACTGAAAGGACTAAGTTCTAAAGTACATGGCGTATTTACTGCCACGGAATATCCCCTGTCTAAATGTGTCCCTTTTCAATTATTCAGCTTGCATATTTTTCAAAAGATATCCAACATCATCATTTAGTGTTAATATGTGTATATGTATATGTAATTAAATAGATAATTAGAAAATAGGAAAAAGTTCATACTTTTTTGTTTTGGTGAAAGCCATTTTGTTACACTTCAAACCGGAGATTTTAAAGGGTAAAGGCATTTCCTTTGACATTAGTTTAGCATGTATCAGCTCCTCAAAAACCAAACACACATTGAACAGTAGTGCTTAAATGGGCATGCTGAACTCAGTATTTAAAATAGTTGAAAAGAGAGAGATTGGTGTAGTTTTCCTTAGGATAGCCACACAGCAGAAGTTGAAAACTGTCACTCCCATTCTCTATTCTCCCATTTCCCCCAGTGGAATATTTCACATACCCTCTGTGAACACTGGCTACTTTATCATAAAAACATGTCAGCCTAACACATAAAGGGCCAAAATGTTGTGGAGTGGCAAAGTTATAGAGTAGCCTCTCAAGGAGTAGACATTTTTACAAAATAACAAGACAGCAAAATAGTTAACAAGAAAAAGAAGAACAGGAAAGAAGGAAATGCTTCGGTATCAGACAACTAGGAGAGATTTGGTGTATCTTATTCAGCTCAAAAGATAAAGTTAGAAACACAGGGAGTGGCAAGTGTCTTGGAATGACCAGCAATTTTGAATTATTAAAGTGAACCATATAAGGGGGACCCCAACCCCCCCACAAAATTATCTTCTGGAGAGTGGGCTCCTTGTAGTACAGGCTTCCCCCGCTAGGTGAGTGTTCTAGGAACCCATCTCTATCAGAGTACCAGCTGGCACTGTTATGAGAGGCTGGGTTGGATTTCAGTGATTTTTTTTTAAAAACTGCTCATTGTATTCACCCGTTTCATGATAGGTGATTTACGACTGCACCTGCTGCACTGCACCTGCCCACACCGCGCTGTGTTCAGCAGTTTTTGACCAAAATCATCATGACCTCCATGCCCTACCCTATTAACCTGATCTCTCCCCAAATGACTTTTTTTTGTTTCCCAAGAAGAAAAATGTCCTCAAAGGGAAACATTTTGTCAATGTCGTAGAAGTGAAACAAACAAACAAACAAAAAAAAAAAACCCCAGCAGAAGCACTAAAAGCCATCAAAATTGACAAGTTCAAAACTGTTTGGAGCAGTGCAAAAAATACCTTGAGAGGTGTACTGCATCCAATGGAGAGTACTTTGAGGGTGACTAAAGTTTAAATAGGTAAGAATAAATACAAAGTTTTTTATAAATACGTTCTGGGGTTTTGGGGGGTCCCCTTTTGTATTCAATGAATATCTGTTGTGATTTTTGCATTCCTTGATAAACTTTGAAAGACACTGTTTTCAAAAGAAAAGTTTATTTTGGCTAAAGTATTTTTAAATACTCATTATTGCTTTATTTTGAAATGTGTTTTTAATAAAAAGTAAATCCTTAAATAAAATACACCACACACACTAATACTTTCATGAATGCTAGTGAGTTACATTACCGTTTTTTATCTTTATCACCATCTAGTAATTAAAATGGTTTTAACTTCAGGCTCTAAAGAGAAAGCTTATAGTCAGAGGTGTAATGTGAGAAAAAGTATCCAACCACAGAATTGTATCTGTGTTGTTTTCCTAGCAGCTGATTTAAAGCAAGCTTATAGGTTGTACCAAATATCAGCTACTAAGGAGTTTTTAGCCATATTTCTATTCAGAAAAAGCATGATTTCCTATTTACTCAATCAAAATGAGATTCCAAAAAATATGTAAGAAACCAGCTGTGAGGAGTGAATGAATATACAAGCAGGAGGAGAAACCAGAGAACCTTCCGGTCTAATCATGAACCTGATAATTAACTCTTCCCCTTCCAGCTTCCCCTGATGGCGGCCTTAGGACTCTCCACGAACTCCTCTAAGAGCTAAGGTCTAGGATTCCCCAGCTCCCTGAAGGGTCTAGCTCTGCTTGGAGCCACACAATACCTGTTGGTATTGTCCCAGCCACGGAGGCCATTTCAGTATCTGAACAGAACCTCACTCTCCGTTTTGCTTTGTGACCTTGCCACCCACCATGAGTGATGACAGACTGACCGCCGGTTTGACTCTCTGCAGACAGAACTTTTCTCCCGTCCACACTGTTTGCATTTCCGCTGAAAGAGGCTGAACAGCTTAGACTGGAATACCACACTCAGGCATGAGACCAGAGCGAACCAGGTTTCCAATTCTTTGCTTTACTAGAGAATTTGGGAGAACTTTCTTGGTTTCACTTCCCTGAAAAGTGAAAGGAGAAAGAGGACAGTTGTCCTCAAACTGGTTGGCACAGAGTGAGGGCTCAAGATAGGCTCAAAAGTGCAATGACATTGTTAGTGTCCCCCTCCCCCACTTCCAGGTGTGCCGTTCCTTCCTCCGTGGCCTCTGGTGCGGACGCAGAGGACCAAGCTTCACCTTGGCCTTTCTCCCTTGCCCAGGTTGGTGTAATATGTCCTCAGTTCCCGATCCTTTAGCAATTCTGGAAATGTCCTTCGTTCCCTTCCACTCCACCCCCACACGCTCCTCAGGCAAGCCCATGCTGCTCCTTCATTTCTTCAGGATTACAGAAAGATCATAATCTGAAGAAAGATTTTTTTCCACAGCAGACGTGTCCCAAATGTGCTCTCCATCCTGACTTCACACACACACACACACACGACTTTATTAGATCGAATGTACTCTCCATCCTGACCTCACACACACACGTGCACGCACACACAACTTTATTAGATTCATAACCGGGCTACACCTTGGTTCTGCATGTGACCTACCACTGAATCATGGGTTGGACACATTAGTCAGTCTGAAGAAAACTTGCATGTTAAAGGTACAATGTTTGAATTTAATAGGGTGTTGTCACTAGGCAATTATAGTGAATGTTTTTGTGCAAAACCAATAAGAAATAAACATTTTTTTAATTTTTTTAAATAAGCCTATAATACAAATATATTTGAACTGCTTTCAGAATAGGGTTGCTGTTTATTGATTCTTGGTCAGCCAGCACACAGGCCAAAAGCAGATGGCATATTCCAAACTGGGAATTTGAAAAGGATTTAATAAAGGGGCTTTTGCAAAGCTCTGGGCAGGAGGTCGGGACACCAAATGGGACAGCGAGCTACTGAGATTAGTAAGTGGATAGATGGTCCAATGTCATCCATAGGCTTAAAGGCAGGAAGGGGGAGCTGTCCCATTACCCAGAATTGGACAGCTGATTGCACAGGACTACCACTCCCTTCAGCCACCAACCTGGGCTTGGGCAGCAGCAGACTTGAGAAGACACTAAAGAGGAGGAAGCAAGAGAAATGAACACCTGACCTCATCTGCTCCCTCCCTCCAATCTCCAGCTCCTATTTCTGGTAGCTAAGCCCAACGCACAGGAGGAGGCTGAGGGCCCCTTGCAGAGAAGAAAGTGGGGTCTGGAGGAACGAACAGAGACCGCTGCACACGGCTCTAATTAATTGTAGTTGAAAATATATTTGCAGAAATAAACATATTCAACACATTCCATTAAAACTTTAAATAATTAACGAATCCTGATTCCATCTTAACGTGATAAGAAGAAGAAAAAAGAATCCCTCCTTTAAGTGATGTTACATTAGACTGTAGCTATTAATGAGAATAAAGTAAACATATAGATAACCAGTTCATTGAACATCTTAGGAAGGAAATTTAAAATATTAATTGGAACATGTATTGAACCTTAAATGTAATGATGAAAATGCACTTTTTAAAAATTGTATATGAGGGAAGTTAAAATGTGAGCACAATTAATGGGACACTGTCTTAATTTTAGCTTTTCAAACTTTCTAGGGATTTGTAGATTACAGATGGTACAGGTCATTTTATTACCCAGCAGTGCTGCTGCATAAATTCTCAGATGACAGTGTTCTCTGACTATAATGAGACAGAACCCTAATCAACCCCCACCTTATATTTCACTAATATTCACTTCTTCATATTGGTGGACAGGTGAGTGAGGGTGGGGATTAGATCAAATATATTAAACTAGGAAATTATCAATTTATTCTTTAACTAACTTAGAATCCAGGTTAATATCACTCTAGTCTCAAATCATGTAATGTTTATACCAGGCTCCAGTTTCTAGGGGACATAACAGAAATTACTTTCAGAAAATAAAAATGTTTAAATGATCATTATCACTCAATTACTATTGTTGCCAAATATGCATGCTAATGATACTAATGCCAGACTACCGATACTTTTAGAGCAAGACCACAGTACTTGCAGTTAATGTAAATGAATGAGCAAACTTGTGTAATAACTACTATGTGAATTTCAAACATATGTTCTACTTAAAGATTCAGGAGTCTGACTGGATTTTTTCTCCAATCATATTCCATTTCTTAAAAAAAAATAGGACTGAAGAATGAACCCAAATGCCTAAGCAAAAATAAAATATAGATTAGATTCTTGTATATCAAAACAGCCAAACATTAAAAAGAAAGTTCAGAGAACCCCACTCTTTAATATCCAAGCCACATACGAGCTCTTCTGACTCCCTGCAACTGTGTGTCTTACTGGTAAAAAAAACTCTAAGCAGCCTGCAAAAAAAAAAAATAATAATAATAATAGATAAAAAGACAAAATAAATGTTAAAAATTGAATAGAGACATAGAAAAATAGAAAAAGGAAAATAAATTATAGAAATATCTTATTCCTAGAACAGAGATGATGTTTACTATAAACAAGCAGCAAAGCTCTAACAAGAGCTGAGTTACTGATGCCTTCTACCTTCATCCTCAAGAGACGCTGCCCAGAGCTATTGGAATAACCTTGTGAGGTTGCAGGTGCCTGCATCTGGGAAGCCTACTACTGCATTACTTAGTACAAAACTCATGGCCTTCTTTTCCCTTGTGCTTCCAGACACTGTAGTTGATGGCAAGGGCAAACAGGACTCAAAGTATACAGGTCTCAAAGTAGCTTATATAGGTCACTTTTCAAGCAGTCAAGGAATGTCAGCGGAATAAGAGGCATTAGAGGTACAGGAAAACATGGACCAAGAAAGCGACCACCACCTGTGATGACACAAATAATCTTAGAAATTCTCTGAGAGAGGCTCCCAAGAACCCTTTTGTTCAGAAGGTAACCTCAAACATACACACGCAAGAGCAAACAGCGGTGACTGACACCAATACCGTCTCGTTGTGTGTGCTGGGCTGTGTTGAATTAGTGCCGACATTTGTTAAGCATTTACTCTGGGACGAGCGCTGACTAGGCACTATTATGACATCCATTCTACAGCTGGGGGAACAAAAATGCAGAGAGGTTAAGTGCTCTTGCCCAAGTGACACAGCTGCTCTGTGGCAGGGCTGATACGTACACCTAGGAAATTGTGTTCTTGGCCAAATATTATGTTGCTTTTGTTTATAAGTAAACAAATGAATGAATGAATGAAGACATTAATGATCAAATCAAGAGACGAAGAAATGTCTGTGTTTTTCAGCACTACGAAAGATTTCTTTAAGGACAACTTATATTCATCGTTTTCTTTGGGTGATTGATAGGGTTGGTGTTAAAACACATTGTATGCGGGAAACGTGCTTATACGTTTTATGTTGACTGGTAGTGGAGTGTGGGACACGTATAAGTATGTGTTTTGTAGACTAGTGATAGAAGGTGGGTAACGGATAAATACGTTTATGTTTCTACTTTTTTATTGCTCTAAAGGGATGCTGACATGCAGATATACGAATTCCAAAGGACAAAATTTGGATCTCTTTAACACAGACAATGGTGAATTATGTATGTATGTTTTAACGATTATCACACAAAAAAACACTACTAAAACTTCTTTCTTTCTTTTTTTACATACGATTAACACAACAAAAAACACTACTAAAACTTCATTCTTCTTTTTTTACAATGAAGTTTAAGAAAGAAAACTTCATTCTTTCTTTTTTTACACATTTTACGTACTTTTTTCCAAAATATTTTCAATTGGAATTTTTACATATTTTATTACTTTTATTTCAATTTCCAGTGAGTTTTCCAGTATTTGTCTGTTTAAAATTTAAGAGAATTCAGTATACATTTTATAGTAAATCACAAAAAGTTTCATTGAAAAAAATATGTAAAACTAAAGTTATCATAATTTTACTAAATGTTGCCATTTTCACAAAACACTAGCAAAAATGGCCCGCTCCACCTGTTAGCTTGCGATAAAAGCTACCCGCACACCAGGGGTTAATTAAGCCAATATTGAAAAAGCAGGATATGCCATAAGGTAATATGCTTATCTGCTGTGTAAATGAGCACAGCAAGCATTTACTCATATAGGAGCTATTGTGAGCAAGGCATTGTGCATGCATCATTAGGGTGTCTCACCATCCTGTGCTTGTAAGCCATTTTTTAATTTTTCCTATGAGGAAGCCAAGGTACAGATATATGGAATAACTTGCCTTAGACCACATGGTTTGATGGAGACAGACAGGCAGTCAACCTTTAATAGAATCCAAAGCCTTTGTGTGTTTCTTCTAAGACATGTCGGGTCCAGTACATTTAACAGTGTGGTGCCGGGACAGAGGCGGACGAGTCAAGTGGAATCAATTTGTACATCTCCTTGGAAAATGATCAAAGTACTCGGGAAGAGTGCCGGACTTGAACTTCTAAAGTGACTGCTATGTAATCACTCGGTTGTTCTAACTTTGGAATTGAGGAGATTGTGTCAAAAAAAAAAAAAAAAAGAATCAAATTTATTTTCAAAGTCGCTGAAAGCTCCCAATGTTCAAAGCAAAAGTTCTGCATTTGACTTCAGGGCTGGCAATTCACAGAGCAGACACATCTCAGGGCTCTTTTCACTATTTCTCCACCTCACTCCCCTTTCTCCTTCAAGAAAGAAAGAAGGTGATTGTTCTGTGGGAATCTAAAAATTCTTTTTTGCCACTTGTACTAAAATCTCAATAATTCTCACTGCTGTTTAGAGACTTTTAGTTCTCAGAGAAGGGATCTGGCAAAGTGTGTTTTTGCTTCTGTAGTGAAATAAACAGTAAAATATGACAAGTTGGAGGGAACCCTTTCACTTCCTTAACGAAGGTAAACAATGGAATGTTAGGCAATTTGTCTAATATTTTTTGGGAGGTCTATGTGCCTGTGTAGAGTAACACAATGCCCTTGACCTGATGGGCGCTGCCACTTGTGTGGGCCACAGAGACACTCGCAGTGAGCATTGTAACTACCACTGTCACTGCAAGCTGGATCAGAGGGCATCCCTACTGCAGCGGGGGTGGTCTGATTTACGTGCCCACCCACCATCTACGCTAAGCAGCCTTGAGCTCCTGCTCTCTGATTCTCAAGGCACTACGAATGAGAATAAATCAGAGCCCTGGATTAGATACTAACCACATGGATCCTCACCATGACAAAAATTAAAAGTTATTTAAGAGTCATAGTGTTGAACTGACATATGACTGAAAGGTGGACCACATCCGTTATTAATGGAAGCAGCAGAAGCATAGTATTGGCAGTAAAACAAATTGTGACGGACAATATTTAAGTGCACAGCACGATTTTTGCACTGATCACATATTTCATGCTCTGTCAATGCAGGGAATAATAGTTTGCTTGTGCTGGCTAAGAAAATGTGTCCTGTAGACGTCCAACTCCAGGACACTCTGATGGCTGCCCAATGAAACTCATCACCACCTTTGTATGAGGCCACACCTTCTCCGGGCTGCTCCCCGTCAATGACTGAGTGCCTGAGAAACACTGAGGACCTATTCCCAGGAGGCATGGGGCTCCTCTGTCAGCCAACTTCGGCTTTGTTGGACCTTCCTGAAACAGTATGGCCATTTATAACGCTGTCATCCTACCTCAACTCCCTCATTCTTTCATGCCCGCACATCACATCTGTGGCCTCCCATGCCCTACTTTTCCTCACACAGGTATTTTCTGTAATAAAATCTTCACCTGTTTTATCCAGTCTGGCTTACGCTTCTCAGAAGACATGGACTAACACATTATCCTTATTTTACTGAAAGAGCCGATCAGTCCTGTACATAGGGATGAGAGAGCTAGAGACCAAAGCGTCTCAAAATAAAGTCGTTGATAATTTAGCATCTCAACAAGCAGTTATTTTTTCCTAGTATTTTAGGTCTACCAGGTTTTGAAATGCTGAAAATATCCATTTTACATTCCAACTCTTCAATCTTTCCCTGATAATGAAAGCAAAAGGTTTGGACCCTTAGGCAAGATGCTGGAGTTATTGCTTTTAAGTTTTCTTCCAACACTTTCTGTGAAATACATCTCAGAAGATATAGTTCAGCACAATCATCTAACTATGATAAAAATCTCTGCTGTGTTGAAAGTTGCCCCAAATTGTAGAATGTTACACACTGCTCAGCGAGAACTACCAACCAAAGACATGTTTTAAAAAATATATATATTTAGTTCTCCAGGGGCAAGATTTATGTAATTTCCAAGCTAACCCTTTCTTTTGAAAGGTCAAGAGGTGAAATGATTTGGTCACACATTATCTCACTAATTATCTCACCAAATGCCCTCAACTTCTCTCTGCACTATCTTCACCTCTCTTTGGAGCCGAGATCTCTTTGTAAATTGCTCCCGCACGTGGTTCTGTCAATTATGTTCAAACAACTCTTCCTTCCACTGTAAGCATGCTGAGGGGAATGACATTGGAGAGCAAGATCTTTTGATCTCTTTGGAGTCATTTGTGCATTTCACCTGCCTGATGACCCTACTCACATCTCGTGCACACCTTCCTTTTTTCGTTGACAAAATCTTTACTATCATTTATTTGGGAAGAATAAATATGTTCGCTGACCTGTTTGAACTATCAGATATTTCTTCTAACACTTGTAAAGATCTATGTCAGTATATTGATGGGAGGAGAAAAGGATACCATATGGCGGCTTGCCCAGATACTTTCAAAGAAGATTAAAAGATTCATAAGAAAAAAAATTGACTTTACTTCCCTGCAGTTCCCCTCTGACACATTCTATCACCCTTCACAAAAAGAAAAAGGTACTCTTATTTGTCGTTGATAATGTTTCACATAAATATCCCAAATCCAAGTATAATATCTGTCATATTATCATAATTACATAGACGACTACCAATTAAACAATTTACCATGTAAATATAGTGGAGGACAGAAGAGGGTCTGCTGGCTCGGTCAGGCACAAAGTTGAGTTGTTGAGAGTCAAATACCACTAGTGATAAAATCCCATGACTACGCTGTGAGTCAATGTATGGGCAAATGTCAAAACAGACTAGTTTTTTGCAGCAATTTTTATTTGTATGGAAATATTCATTCCTCTAAATTTAATTGTATAATTTGCATTTTAAAAGTGTTGTATTAAGTGGGCACATTTAAACACATACTAAATGGATCATATACGTGAATAGTCTCTACACTGAAGTATTCTAGTTAAAGAGGTTTTCTGGGAATAGCTTGAGTGTTTTCAGTTTCTCGCAGCTGAAGTGATGGAGGTGGTAGTTATCACCTTCCTTTAGACATACAAAGTTAAGGGTGGTTAGAACTCTGGAGACTGCAGCTGAAAACTAATTGCCCTGGAACCAGCCTCATTACCTCAGATGCATTGCATTGCTCTCCCCTCTCTCGCTGACGCTTGCTTCTCTTTATCTCCTGTCTCTTGCACTTGCTTTCATTTTTACTCTCTCCTGGCTTATCCTGCTTTCAGACAGTCCAGCGTGAATTCCAGTGCCAAGAAGACATAGCAGAGATCCCCTGCCCACTTTGAACTGGCTCTTGTTATTAATCAGCCCACTGTACAGAGAAGGATAGAAATCATGACATAAATACATTCACCTTGATCTGCTCATGTAACATGGGCTGAGATTTAGTATAATTCCCACAAAAAAGGGGGGCTGTTGAGAAAAACAAATCTCCTATAAAAGTCACTTCACATGGGAACGTGTCAATCTTTAATATCTTTTTTTAATTTCTCATGCCTTTTATTTAAAATAATAACAGAAAGTATAACATACAAAATTTCCTGCCATATTCTAAGCTTTCAGAAATGGAACACTCACCTTCCTATCTACTTTTAAACTGTTTAAAATCACCCCTTGGTATTTTTCCTCTTCCACCGATTCCTCATCTTCAATTAGTCTTCCCTTCATCTATCCATCTCTTACTTAAATAGTGCAATAGGGAAGAATATAATAAACTGTCACATGACTGAAGTTATCGGGGTTGCTTAGCACTGAAAGGAGTATGATTTCCACAGAAGTTCTAGGAAGCTAAACTTTTACATTTATAGGTAATTTACTGTTTTAAATAACACATGGGTAGTTCAAAACCTAATATATACCAACGAATAAATGTTTTATAAATTATACAATTGTTTTGACTCAATTGAGCTGGGTTTTATAAAACATAAAGACCAAAAAATAGTAATGATAACCAGTGATCTGCTGAAGAAGTTCCTTGGTGGAATCATTAAAAGTACAATCTGCACATTAACTTCTCCCCCAAAGGTCTCGTTGAGTTTTACACCCAAAGAGATAAAATCACCAGAGAGTTTTAAGAGGCCTAAAGGAAGCTGTGTTGTCTTTCCCAAGCAAAATGGAAAGATAAAACCCAGAAAATCAGAGGATTAATGAAAGCTGATGTTCAAAGATCCAGGAGGTCTAAAGGAAGCTGGATCCAAATGCAGAAAAGAAAAAAAAAAAGAGTTATGACATCACTGTTCAAGTTACAAATACCGCTAGTATTCAAACCCTTCTGATATAAATATAATTATCACTGTTTCAAAAACATGATAATGTGTAATAAAAAAGAATAGCCTAAAATGTAAGGTCACACAGCTAATAATCTAGGTGAATTCTGTTTCAAGTTGGAGAATGTGATTAGATATTTGTGTTAATACCACCCTGCATGTAGTAGGTACTCAATAAACATTGGTTAAGTCATAGGGCTGATCTTACTATAGGACAAAAATTGTGGATGGGTTTATGTGCATTCTCTCATGTAATCACCCCTGTAGCTTTGATTATGACTGCTTTTTTATAGAAGAGGAAGCCTAGTTTAGAAAGGATAATTATTGTTCAAGGCCACAGAGCTGGCAGGTAGGAGAGATCTATAGTTAAGACCATTATGGTATTAATTATAATGGTCTACTGATTCCTGGAAAGCCTTCCCACTCTATGGCCTTCAAGCTTGCACTGTCTAATGAAAATACAATGTGGGTCACGTATACAACAAAAATTTTTCTGGAAACCATATCACCATGGTAAATGGAGAAAGCTAAAATAATTTTAATAATATACTTAACATATCTAAAATGATATCATTTCTATATGCAACCAATATAAAACATTAGTGAAATATTACACATTCACGTTTTTGACTAATTCTTTGAAACCCAATGTATATTTTATACTTCTATCCCATCTCAATTGGCACTACCCACATTGGAAGTGATTGACAGTCACCTGTGATTAATGGCTACTATACTGGACAGAGTAGCTCTAAGCTTAGTGCATGTGTGTTTGTATGCGTGTGTGTGTTTGTGCATGTGTGTGTGTTTGTGTGTGTTTAGGCATCAGTCCTTTCCTCCAGCATTAACTTTAAAATCCCAGCATTCGGTAATTACTTCTGTTTCTACAAGCATGTAAGGCAGCCAGAGTAAATAAGGCAGTGTTTTGTGTGTGAGCATGAGGGGTCTGTATGTCTAAAACCTTAGCCACAGCCTTGCTTTGATGTCCCCTTTCCGTGGTGTTTTGACAGCACCCCCAGAGGGCTCCTCAGAGCAGCTCCCCTCGCCTGCTTTCACAGTGATGGCCTCTCCCTGTGAACCCCCGGCCGCGTGAGGTCGGGAGTAAGTCAGGGACCTGATGATAACCTTCAGCGACAATTACTCCTCGCGCAGCCTCCTACTGAGCAACTGCAACTTTCTCCTGTGAAATGACTTTGGTCTTTGGGAGAATACTTACTAAAATTTGTGAGATGATAACATTAGAAAATATTGGATAGGGCTACCTAGAGCACTATACTGCCTCTGCCAAAAGTGGACATTTTTCATTTTTTTAAGAGAGAATCTGTAACCATTTCATATGAGAAGAGCTATGGCTATTATGCCATCTGCGATAATGGGCTCAGCAGGCACATAAATGACAACTAAGGACATTATTTAAATTATTCATAAAACATGATTTTCAAAAGATGAATTAAAGGCCAGTCTCCACTCTTTCTTAAACAAATGACTAAGCAATGAAAAAGACTATTGCTAATATATTTAAATAAGTTTTTTAATTAAGTTAAGTATTGCTTATAGTACAGTCCCTGCAGTGGGAGACTGAAGCAGGGAGCACGGACGTTCTCAAACCTCGTAGGGGTCTCTTGTACATCTCGTATGCGGGCACCCAACTCTCTGAGAGGTTTTGTTTTGTTTTATTTTGTTTTCTGGAGGTTTGCTTTTTGCTTTGGATTTTTTAAACTTTCTCATCAGTAACTAACTGGTTACTAAGTCTTTTTTTCTTATCAACCATGTACCATATTAGGTGATGGATGTACGATGGTCAGCGTAGAGACACAGACTTTGTTCTCGTGGAATTTGAAATCTAGGTGGAATTTAGAAAAAAAACTTTCAACTTGTTGCACAAATTACTACACAAAAGGACTTTAAATAATTACAAAAATTACAAACTGAGATGAGTATTTTGAAGGGCAAGTCATGCATTTTTAAGAAGATGTTAGCAATGAAACCCAACCCAAAATAAAGAACTCAGAAAAAGATCCCCAAAGAACTGACATTTGAGCAGACATGAATAATGTAAGAATTAACTAGGTAACAGTGAAAAGGATAATAGAGAGAGAGATAAGAGACAAGCAATTCCAAGTAGAAGTGAGAGGCCCGTGGAACGGAGCCCGGGGTTGGAGGTATTTAAAGATCTGAGAAGAAGGTAGAAAGTGATGTGTCATGAAGGCTGCGGAGTGAAGATGTCAGACCACGTACACGGAGGGCCTTGACAAAGAGTGGTATTTTTAACTTTCCTGCAACACCAGTAAAATAGATGGAGATGCTCTTTACTTCTTTCTTAATGTTTGAATCTGAAGCACCTATAAACTTGACTATCTGTCCTGAGAAAAAAAAGGGATCTTAAGTAGAAATTAATTAAATGCCTATCCCTGTAAGGATGAAGCAAGGGTTCACTCATTTATTCATCTATTCATTTAGTGTAGCAAATGCTAGAAGGCAAGACATGTGCTGAGAACTGGGGGTGCAGCCATGGAGAAGACAAAGTACTGGGGTTGATTGAATCGACCTGCACAAAGGGGCCCTCTGCACCCTTTGAAAGCTGTGTGACTTGGAAAGCAAGAAGTACTCCACTAACATAATAGAAGAGGTCTCAAGAACTTATTAAAAGGCAGTTAGCTTTCTCTTCCCTCAGAATGAGGACAAAGTCCCTTTATGATACAGAGATGGTAAATTTGTACTCTGAGTTTCCCATTTAAAAAAATTCTTGAAGAATTACTACATCTATGTGCCTTAATTATAAGATACTGAACTACATACTTTCAATGCATGCTGTAGCTTTAGCCAAGCAGTACAGACCATTGGCCATTAAATAAAACAAAGCAGCAGTATTTTCTAACTGACTCCTTGATCAATAATATTAATTGCACTAGGTCCATCTCAGAAACAATTTTTTAAAGTCTTCCCCCAGCCTAAAGTCACAGCAAGTTTTTGTATCTAAGCTAAACTATCCATAAATGAGTTACATTGTTTTTGTTGTTAGTTTCCCAGACTGAACCACAATTTACAAGAATTGTGAGCCCAGGTTGTAAAAATGGTAGCATTTGATGGTTTAAAGGAAAGAGTCAGATTTTAACCAGACTCCCTTGGTGATATTTGGCAATCTTCAGTTTTACTTACCCAAACAATTAAGGGGCACCCATTTTTGTCACAAAGCCCATTTAGTTATTTGAAGGCAAACAAGATCATTTTCTCTGTTCGAAGAAAGGAATGAAAAAGAAGAACACTTTCATAAGCAAATTAAGGAAAATGTCAGGAGGCGGGACATTTCCGCCAGTTCTGGAAGGAAGAGTGAAATCTGCCCCAAGTTCTGGGAACAGGTGGAGTTCAGCTTTAGCCAGTAGTAATCTGGGAGCAACAATATGTGAACGGATGAGGTCATTTTTATTATGCAAGTATAAAAATGATGTGCTACTCCTCAATGAAATGAAATATTTAGTTTTTCAGAAACATATTTTCTCCGGAATGTGTAAAACTGCAGTATGCTCTGAGATGGTTTAGAGAATTAAAATTAATGGAAAATATGCCGTACAAAGATATTTCTGCTCAAACCAAGGAAATATCCTAATTGAGCTGTCCAGCAGAGAGAAGGCAGCTTCTGGAGGGTTCAGATGCTGAAGACAGTTAAGAAATGGTGGATCAATTGCCTATGGGAAAAAGGTGCATACCAAGTAAGAGGAGATAACCTCATTATCTATCCCAAATGGAGAACTGGATGTGTTTTCATTTTTAAGGGCAGTTTTTTCTGAAGAGGTGGAGGGAAATTTTCTTAAAATATTGTGTTGGTTTTAAATATAATTTTTCATTGCTTAAATTTTTAATAATCTCCACAATCCAAAGTGTGTAGGAGGCAGAAGCAGAGAAGTTCTAGAAATCGGTATCTGATGCTGCAACCCACTGGAAAACCTAAAAACGGTACACTTCGTGTTTCAGGAGCATGCCGCCATATTTCATCAGTGAGAGAACAGTGCAGACCCAATGAATAAGGAGGAATTAATTTTTTGGAGGTTAGTAATGCAATAAAAGATTTAATTTGATGTAATTTAACTCAAATTGCTCCAAAATATAGTGGAAACAATGGTGAGCAATATCTTTCTGTAAGATGTAGTCATTGTAAATGACAAAATATCTAATTGTAGATGCTGTCCATGGCAATTTGTTAGTAATTACACCTAAAACATTGAAACATTATAAAGTTAAGTTTTAAACTTTAAAACAACTTCATTATGCTAACTCTTAAATAGCAAATGACATTTAAAAAGAAAAAGAAAAACCTGTCCTTTCTAAATAAGCATTAAAGTAAACAAATTATAAAAGTCAGAAGAGTAGGTGAAAGCTCATTCCATAGCTCGTCCCACGTGAGCACGGTCGGGCCAGACCAGCGAGGAATTGTGACTTTCCTGAGGCCACACAAAGACCTCGCCCCAAAGGGGGACCGGAACGGAAATATCAAAATTCCTAGCCTCCATGGAATAGGCTTTTGGCTTCTTCACTGCAAGATTTATTAAAGTCATTCATCTGTATCATGAATCAACAAGGGAGAGTTGGAAACAGGAGGCACAGAATTCCTCTCATTTGAGCCCCGAGCACTTCCTTATTTTATTTCCAGTGTTAGTTCTGTGCTGTAGAACATCCGTTAGTCTCTTAGTTAATAACTGGTTTCAGAACGCAATGTGGGGAAGGGTTGGGAGGCGGACAGACCAAAAGAACTCTGACCCAGTCCTGTGTCTTACCCAGTCCACAAGTGTTTCTACTAACACACATTACCAGACACGATGAGAAGGATTATGGCAAAAATTCCGTGATTTCCTAATTTCTCAGTTCCACTGTTCCACCCTTTTCTGAGTCTCCTTGACACACTCAGCTCCCAAATGCAACCACAAACAATATTCCATGCTTAATTAAAACAATTCTATAAACAGTCCTTTCTTAAAAGAACATATGTAGTAAACTGGTTGGTTGGTCCTTTTATAGGCCAAATACTTTTTTCTACAAATCCCAATATGACGATATATAAATTGAGTAGTCTTAAGCAATGCAGGTAAATGCTTTAACACAGTATATTTAAATTTTTCATTTCTCAATTTGAGATAATTATATATACATACCCTTATGGTTTATAAAAATGATATAAAATAAGGTGCAAGAAATTATTATGGTAGCTCTAGCACATAGTAGGCAGTCAGAAGTAGTAGCTACAATAATGCTCTGTACCATGTTAAACCAACTAGTTGAAAAAGTCTTCTAACTTCATATTTTTAACTGAGTAAATACCAATGCATGATTTGGGGAAGGAGTGTATGTCAAAAATACTTTCAGTTTAATTTTGGGAATGTGTTAGAAATAGCAATGAACTTATGCATGGCTGATGGGTAAAATTAGTTATGTCTCTGTAATTTGGTTGAGAAAGCTGGTATCTATCAAAATATTTCTTCCCATCTCAGCTGAACACACTGCTAGTTTTTTTTTTTTTTCAAAAACACACAGTGTATCTGCCATGGAAATTAGCATATTTTCAGTATCTATTGTAAAAGAAATAAGGCCAGTTGGAACATCAGGAAGGTAATCTGGCACCATCCTTATAAAACAATGTTCAAAACACTTGCCCTGTTGGTTTTTGCTAGGCTTATATCACAATTCGAATGTGTGGCTCAAATAAGTGAACTCATTACAGGCTGATGTTTGTGCGTGGGTAGACAGAACTTCTGTTTTAGGGAAGTCAGAGAAAGTGGATAAATACTAGGAAAAAAGTAAAATGAAGAAACAGATATGCAAGAAAGAAGAGAGAGAGAAGAATCCAGGCTGGAGGACAGAGATTAAAGTGAGTCACGACCTGAGGGGGCCATTGGAGATAATTTGGGACATATTGTGATTTGCTAGATGACAAACTGACAACCAGGAAAAGAGGCAGCTGATCTACGCCCGCACACTTACGGACTGCAATCTGCGCATTGAAGGTCAGGACGCAGTGTTCACGCAGCATGTTGGGTACCAGACAATCTTTGGCTCCTTCCATTGCTTCGCATCCTTCAATCCGTTCATCCCGTATTTTCTTCTTACTGTGACCATAATGGTTCTATTCTCCTTCTCCGTTCCGGATGTCCTCATAACATTTTTAGCCATCAGGAATATTACATTTTCCTTATTTTAATTTCCTATCTCCCTTTGCCAGAATATAAACTGCATGGAAATGTATTTTTGTCTATTTTTTCACTAGTATATTCACATCCTCACAGCCTATAACAACATATGGAAAACCTTAAGGACCCAATAAATATTTGTTAATGAATAAATGGAGTGCAAAGAATGAGAATAAGAAAGATTTGAGTGGTATGAACACTAGTTAATGTCCTTCACGAGCCGCATAACCTTAGCTGAGTTACCACCACTCTGCCTCTCAGCTGCCTTCCACATAAAATCTGACCGAAGCCACG